>UCOM01000353.1:0-88375 GCA_900474385.1 Ormyrus pomaceus
AAAAGAAATGTCTCAGATCACGCGTTTGTCGGCCTCGGCTTCGCCTCGGCCGACAATTACGCGTGATCTGAGACATTTCTTATTTTACTGGCCTAGGTATGTAATCTACTATTTCAAGGCAAACCTTACCCCCTACACGAACTTCCCAAACTTTTGGAGGTTAATGGTTTCTCTAAAGCAAAAATAAAGAAATTGTTGAGGCCGTTGAAAATAATGCAGGTTTCAAAGACTTCAGCAGTCAATTATTTTAACCTTAAATTAAGAAAAACGAGAAGTGGTGTATCATCTTTAAAATGAAACGATTATGCCGACAGATGAAAAAAAAAATGATTTTGACGCTAATGAGTCTATTTTTATTACATCGACTGGCGAAGAATTTATTCGAATAATATTTCATTACCCATTACAGACAAACTCCTCGACTTTTGTTGGATAATTGGAGAATTTTATAGACTTTTAAACAATGACAATGACTCATAATACCTATTTCTAGTATTCATAAATTTTCTATGAAAATTAGCCTATCAGGAATTCGCATACTTTCTGTAAATTTTTAAGAAGCTTTATATAATGTCATTTGAAAAGTTTTAAAAATCCTTTTATTCCGAGATAAATCCTCTAGATAATAATTTTTATTTTATTAAAAACTAGGCAATGTCGCAACGACTGATATAATACACATTTTTGCTTAAAGTCCGAAGTGCAACACGATATTCGATGTTTAGCTTTTTATTTTACTTTTACGACGTTCGCGACATAAAATAGTCAACAAAGGACCATAACGCCAATAATCTTCAATCGCATAACGTATTCAGGTCAAACTATTCTCATTTACACTCTAATGCGTTAAAGGGCTCAACTCGCATAAAGTCTCTCCCTGGAGATTCCAATTTTCACAGAGATGATGCATCTGCTCTTTTTTTGCGAAAATCGACAAAAAAAGAAACGGAGCGAGCGGCAAGTTTGTCTCGAAGTCGGGCGAATGAAATTTTTTACGGCTTCATCGGAAGTGTCAAAAGTCGAATAAAAATAGCGCGAAATCCGGTCGCGCACTTGGCATAATGCAGCGCAGCACCCGGCTATATTTATGGATTTCGCGTGACTCATGCATGTATATTGAAATTGAATTTTTGCGAATCTCGCGGGCTTCGCGCAACTTGTTTAAGCTCGACATAAAAGAGAACTCGAGCTCTCTCTCGCAACGCCAGTCGAGCGTCGCTGACGTGCGCGACTTTCGCGAGTCTTCGCCGCGAACATTTTTCATGAGGTGTACTGTGTCGGGAGGCGTACGGAGCGTGCTGCAACTTTTTGTTTCCGATGGCTGCGGCAGCGATTGTGATGCTCCGTTCGTCCCGGAACAATTTTAGGCGCGGAACGGAGGTGTTTGAATTTTAATTTTAATTAAGTGAGAAATTCTGGTCTCCGGAATATTGTATTGTACGATTTTCCATGTCGGGCTGACGATTGAGCGGGCTGAAATTTTTTTTTGCGAAAGTAATAGATTTCGAGGGAATAATCGTTCTCTCGTTGGAGTAGGAAAATAGTTTCAAAGCCCGCTTTTGTTTTTAACCAGATTACAAAGTTGAAAATTTTTTACATCGTCGAGCATTCATAAAGTAACTTTAAGCAGTCGTATCCGATTATTCAACATGAACGCGGCAGTGCTGAAAACTAGCAAAAGCGACTTTTGAGTTGTTAAATTATTTTTTTTTTCCCGTAATTTAAAGTTACCTTAATACGTTATTCAAAAGTTTAATAAACCAGAGAGAGGTCAACAAAATTACGCGAAAAGCCGTTTCACAAAGAAATATTCAGCTCACGAATTGGAAAAGTTAAAGATGGCCGAGCGTGATGCTGGCCACATTGCCCCCTTACGTACCATAAACTCGGGAACGGAATTATTGCGCTAAGTAACTACACCGCATTAATTCTCCCGAGAAGAGTTAATAGGATTAGTTTTTAATTATGGCCCGGCTTAAATCATAGGGATATCATCTTTTTTTTTAAAAGAATTTTTATTCATTTGATTAAAAAATTAGTTTAGCAAACGTGATAAAACTGCTTGTTGTACAAAATATATTTCGTTTTTAATACAATTTAAGAAACCCTCATTAAAAAGTACCTTTGTACTTAGCTTAAGAAAGAAACTTCTTCAAAACTGAGAAAGAAACTTTTCAAAACTATCATTATTTCCCCCCTTTTCAGCCAATTACAAAGTAAGAAGCTGACCAATCAAATAAAATAATCCAGTCAGCCGTAAAAGTCCTGCTTTAGTAAAAAATCAAACGAATTCCGAGCGGCACTCGAGTCTCAAGCAGGCGCCTCCGATCCGATCGTCGATCAGTATACAAAGATCGGAAATAAAGACGCTTAGCAGTAGCCGTCTTGCCAATTACTCAGACTCTCCGTCTCCTCGCGCTTCCGTCTCAGAATTTATATCCGCTCTTTCGCGGCGCCCGAGAGCTCGGCTGGGGGGGACAGATTAAATCCGGTCGGTCGAAAATTCCGCCTCTCTCTCGGCTTCTTTAATATCGGGGGAGGATTTTGCCTGGGCCCGATAAGAGCGCGGACCTCTCTCTCTCTCTCTCTCTCTTTCCCTTTATTTCACTCGGCTAATTTCTCCGAATCCTCTCTTTTTCTCGCGTCCTTCTCTCCGGGGGGAAGTAATCGCCGCCGCTGGATAACGTCAGGTGGAATCGAATTACACACTCCGGCGAGCATCTTCTTTATTCGAATTGTTACGGACGCGCGGATTTACGGCGCGGGGGTGCGGCTGCGCCCCGTTGGATATATAACGGGAACGGAATTACTCTTATAATGGCCTTATAAGGCGCCGCTGTTACGTAGACGTATAATCACCTTTCTTCTATTCCGGGCTTCCCCTGCGTATTCTTTCTCCCGCTACTTACTATCTATTTTTATTGCCGGTACGGCATCGTTTATCGGCGTTTAACGCGATTTCGGAGGTTATGGGTCTTCTTTCGAGTTTTAACGCCTTTCGAAAACTTTCCGGGGAACGAGTTTGTTTTTTTTTATATTAATCTCGCACTTTCCCTTTACCGTGGCCTTGCTATCTTGGCTTGGTAATTACAACGTGGAGGTGAAATTCGCTTCGGCTACGACTATTATTCCAATCGAAGTAATTTGAAGCAGTTTAAATGGCGTTTGCTATCGTTGAAAAGTAAATGAATAATATGTTACGCCAGTAGATTATTTAATTTTGTTTTCGAAGACAAGTTTTTCAAGCGCAGATTTTAAACATGTTATTTCTCTGTTTCACAATCTGGACGATATTATTAATGATATAATTCCCTGAAAATATAGTGTATTAAGAGGTTTATTTTCGAACCTACCACATAGCCCGGAGAGTTATTTTTTTAATCTTTTAAGTGCAATGTACATTTTTACACGACTGCAGGCGAATCTGAAATTTAAATCGCATTAAGCCCTTCTTTATTAATCCCTGCAGGAACTTTTAACAACCAACTCGCGTGCTTATTATTTTCGAGAGTATTATGCGCTCATAACACCGTTAACAATCAAATTGCGCGAACAATTTACAGTCCCATTTCGCTTATTAAATCTACAACGTTATTGCATTAGAATCTACATAAATATTCGGGAAAGACGAATGTCTCACATAAATTACGATGTCCGCCGTGGCATTAAAACCACTCTCAGTTTTGCGTGGAATAATGGCCAAAAGACGCGAAGAAATTTGTTGTTTGAGAAACAGGCAATACATTAAGGAACACTGAATGGACTACAAAGCGAAAACGCGGCGACGCAAAAAACGAGCCAGAACAAAATTCGCAAGGACGTGGGAGTTCTTTTAATAAATCGAGTTATCAGGATTATGGGCAATTGTTCGGAAGAGAAGTGCCTCGCATTATGAAGACAGAATCGTAGGAGTGGGAGCGCTGAAAGCGTGAAGAAGTGCCTGCCGTGTATAACATTAATTAATGGCGACACGCGTTAGTCGAGAGAGCGAGAGGGAGAGAAGCGCGACAATGATAACATTTGCGTGAATCACGCGAAATCGGGTGTGTGTGTGTGTGCCTGCACGCCGGTTATTAATACCTGCTGGTGTTCTGCAGTTTCTTTTTTTGCCTGGATTATTACTGTACTTCGATTGTGTACAGATTTCGAGCAGAAAATTGGTCTTGGGTGAGTGATGATGGAAACGATTTGAGCCTATCGGGGTATATTATGTAGCGTTTAAAGTAAATACTATTATTTGTATAATTTTCAGGGAAGGTTATTATTTGCATGGGTGGCTGTTGTAAAATGAATGCAAGCGAAAATTAAACTGTTTTTAAAGTAATAATTGAATTTGTCAACAGACATTTAAGTGTAAATCAAGATTATGTACAAAATTTAAGAATTTAAGATCATTTAAAAATATTGTAAAACTGGATTATATAGAACAAAACTGGATGGTAAATAGGGAATGGTTAAGAATATTATATAGATTAACAAATTGAATGGGAAAAGCACTAAAAAACTGCTCGTTGATCTCAATGACTAACAAATTTTAGTGGTTTTTTTACTGTCTGAACAGCAATTAATTAATTAAATTTTACGTTCCTCTCAAGAGCAATTAAACAAATAATTCACATGCTTCATAAAATTTTTGTTTAAAGGCAAAAATTTCATATCGACCGTTTAAATTATCGGTCTGGATACCGAAAATTGGAATGCATTATCAATTGGCATGAATGTAATTGTTATCCAATGCAATTTCCCAACGAGAAATTCACTGCTTCTAGGAATAACCTTAAATTAAATTTGACTTCGTGGTAATTACTAACCTTTTACATCTCAAATTTTCGAGTAGGTTCTAAAAAATTTCTTTTTATTTTCATCCTGCATATTTTTATTTCTCCAAAACATTTGCAAGTTTACGAGGTACTTTCAAATTTAATATTTTAGAGCCAACTAACTTCCTAATCCCCGCCTTTCTTCTAAAAAAAAAATAAAAGAAAAAGAAGTAATTCTTCACAGATTATTATTCAAAAAACCATTCCGCCCATAATAAAACCTCGAAATCCCCTCCGTCATCCGGCACATTACAGCAGCGGCCTCCTCCCATCAAGAAACCAAAAGAGAAGATTAGACACCCGATCCTCTTCCCTTTCATACCCGTTCTTCCAGCAAGTTACGCCCGACGTGCGGTCAGACGCTTCGCACCTCCGTCGAATCGCCGCGGGAAATCGAAAGCCCCTCGCAGCTCCGAACGACATCTCCTCGAGAGAGAGAGAGAGAGAGCGACGTTTAACGCCGGTGGCGGCGTATAGTACCTCCTCCCCCGTTAATTCCGTCAAGGTCGTAACTCAAAGAGCAGCGCGCCGCCTTAAATTTTCTGATTTATCGCGAGGGGCTAATGAATTTTAATAGGGGCTTCCGCGCGTAAAACGCGCTATAATTAACGGCTGCGATCGCGCGAAAATAAGAAATCGATGCGGCGGCAGCGGCGGCCGGGTTAAGTGCGTTATTTATGGTCCGCCGCTTGAATTTGTCGCCGCGTGGCCGAGGAAAGTCGACCGCTCGTCGGAGATAGGCGGCAATACGCCGGGGCTTGGGATAGTTGCGTAAGTCGTTGGACATGGGAATCGATAAGCTTGATGCTGCGTCGGACAACGAATGAGCATCCGAGGGAATAATAATGCTCCGATGGGCGTAATGCCGATTTATGCAGTTTTCTTTCCAATTGCGCAACGCGGCCGACAGGCTTAATTAATATCCGCGATCGCTCGCCGGTTTATGTCCGCGATGAAAGCGGATAGTTTGAAAGATGTTTCGTGCGAAGAAGATTTTTAAATATTTATGGAATGTATATTCGCGCGTTTCATTAAGTTTGATATGAATGGCTGAATTTACATTTATTTTTCGAGACTATAGTCGCGGAGTTATGAATATACCCCGGTAGCAGAGAGGCATTCTTCTAGTAAACAACGCGCGCGATTTAGTGCAAATTTATGAAGATGAAGGCAGTTTTGCAGGATTTATAAATAAACGGACGTTGGATAAAATGCAAATATATGTATAGACTCGCAAAAAATTTGTTACGTATTGCCAACTGCAAGTTTCGAAGCAATTCTTTTGTTAAATCTCGCGCTACCCAATTAGAAAGCTCCATTTCGCGCCTAAATCATCCCGCATGGTAATAAAACCGAAATTATGCAAATACTTCTCGAGCGTCGCGTAAAAGTCGCTCCTAATATCCGCAGCAGTCGCGCGGGGCGAGAAAAAAATCGGACAGAAAATCGCGAGCGCGATTAGTCGCGGTGCGGAGCGATAAATTTAACCCCGCGCGCGTCGTTAAGAGTCTCGCTCGGACACGTAACTGTGACGAGACGGAGGAGCAGCAGCCCGGAGCCAGAAGAAGACGACGACGACGTTCTTGAACTTGCAGAAGCCCCGAGCCTCGAGGGTGATATAGATAGTAACAAAACGAGCGAGCGAAAGGAGTCGCCGCCGAGCCGTGAAACAAAAACGCGCGGCGATGCCTCTGCGCGAGGTGAAGAAAGAAGGGACGCCGAGGAGGAACGGACGAAGAAGGAAAAGGAAGAGAAAGTTCAAGGGTTCGCTAGTGTTGTATCATTCTTACAAAATGATGGTTTATCATATGCTGTTATTTGAAAGTGATGAGATTGTTAAAAAGTGTTTGGTCTTTACTTTTGTGCTAAATAATTTTTTTACAAAAACTAAAGAAATATCACTAATTTTATGATATAAACATACGGAATTATATAAATATAACCGCTTTTAGGACAGACCGTAAGCAGATACGCGGCACGTTCAGCATCAGGAAAAGATAACGGAACAATATCCGGCAGCAAACTGATGCTCGTAGTACCCTCGGCTATAAATCGGTACCCGATCTTTGCAAATTATGGAAGGTCCGGAGGTTGGACATTGCCTTAACCTGCCGTCCCTCCCCGTGCTTAGGAAGGTAAGATATACGGGACAGTTCTAATCTGTCTCGGATCCGTTCAAAGGTTATTCCGTGGGACGGGTTTATCTTTTACGCTCGAGCTATGACTTATGAATTCCGCTAATGGCCAGCTGCGATAACAATAGATCTGAGAAAATTTTCCTATTCGAGAGAGATTCGAATGAATTTTCTTTTAAAAATTTGAAAAATCAACTCGTGAAAGAGCAGAAAACTATACGCACGCAATTCCGAGCGCTTCGACAAAAGCCTCCCTATATATAGAAAAGCCGGGCGATTAATTCGATCTCGCGACAGTCTCGCAAACGCCGCGAATTCCAGGCCCGAGCCGAGCGATTAGAGATTTTCTCGGCTGGTTATTCTTGGGCGACGGCCACGGCGAGAGAGACACACTCCCTTATTATCGTTAGTCGCTACGTTTTCGCGGCCGCGTCACGGCTCATTTCAAGGCGAGGGGAGACGCGAACAACCCCGCCGAAAAACGTGCCGCGCGTGGCGCCCGGCCAAAATGTGTTTTGTTGCGAATCCGCCGATCCGTGCAGGCAGCTCTCTCGGCGCGTTTCTCGCACGTCTTCCGAGCACTCGGCGCACTCCTTCTCGTTTTTAACGTATCGCGTTAGTTGAATTAATTGCCCGGGATAAATAAGGAAGCGTGCGTTTTTTGCGACTGAAGTTTGTTTATTTTTAGGGAATGTTTTTTTAAACTGTACGAGAAGGAGACAATTTTTTAGCCCCGATGAATGGAGTGAAAGTATTTGCGGTAGAAATCGATATTTAAAGCAAAGAATTAAATATTGAAAAAATTTAAATGATTCAGTTTTGAGAAATCCATGAGATAAAGATGGGTGTATTTTTACGATTGAAGATCAGTCGGAATCGATGGACTGCTATCTACATCCAGTACATGGTAAGGTAATTAATTGTGGAAATCAGCTTCCGGTAGATTTATCGCTCTTGTACCTCACCTATATACCGCTGTTATCCCGACGGCACTTTTTCAGCCCAAAATCCGTACTTAAAACTTGCAGCTAATTCAATTCCACAATTATTATCTCAGATTCGGGCAATTATGAAAGCAGGCGGAACCGCAGACAGGAATAGCGCGAATAATCCGCGAGTGTGTTTATTCCAGTGTCAGTAGGCGTTTGACAAACGATATTATATGCACACCATCCCGCACTCAGCTCATCCAGATTAATTCAGGCTCGGTGTACATTATTGATAAAACAAAGTGACTAAGCGCGAAGGGGGGGTGAGGGGGGATCGAGTGCGACTAATGATTGACAATCTTCAATGGCGCAATCAGACTAAAATAATCGCCGGCGGCGTCGCAAACAATTGAAAGGCTAAATTACACGGGGCTTTCGCGGTATAATGCGCTTAACGACCGCGTCGATATCGCGCCGCCGCCGCCGCCGCCGCCGCGGTGTTTAACGCTTCGCCCGGCCGCACGGCATTCCTACGGGCGAGAGCGCGCTAATTTCGGTATTAGTGCTTCCAATTTGTAATGCTACTTGCAAAGGAGATAATTGCGTTTGACGCCAGAGCGGATGCACGGGCGGCAGCGCGGAGGCAAAACTGCCCCGGCGACACGGCAAACAGCCCGAGAAAGAGAGAGGGAGTCTGCATAAACACTCTCTGCTTTTCTGCCCCCCTCCCCCCTCTCTCTTCCGCGCGCTCCACGTGGGCAAAGAGGCCTGCTACTTTGTCAATAAGCGGAGGAGTGCCGCGCTTTCTTGACCTTTTTTATGCGGTAACTTGATGCGCTGGTCGTTCAACCCTTTCTAAGTGCAGTTCAATTCAACGGGTTTGAATAAGCGTCGATTTTAAGAGTTTTTCTTTTAATGAGAACTTGCTCCGATAATGACGGAATCGTTAGTTTTTTTATGCGAAATTATTTCACACTGCAAGTAACCATGATTTTAAAGTGATACTTGTAAAAAGAAACTTTTTTAATAGTCGGTTTCTTCTATTTATGTATGCGTAAAATTTGTTTTATCGTCGAAAGTTTATTAAATACATATTAAATAATTTATGTAAAAATAGTATTGAAATTTTTCTCATAAAAATTAATAAGACGTGCCAAGTTTCCAAGTCATTAGATTCAGCAATAAATTGGACAAATGATCAATCTCAATTTAATCCTTTAAATCGTAATAGCTTTTAACAATTTTAATCGACGGCATACTTCAATTTAATCTACGTTCCATTAAATTTTCTCAGTAACCCAGACAAAAACGAAACTACTATTTGATTCCGTTACCGTATAACTCGAACAACCTAATTCAGCCATAAACTCACATTATCCGTAAAACTTCCGACAACTAAAGTGGCAACATGATAAATTAAGCTTTCCGCCACTCGAAACCCGCAGCCGTACAATGGCAGAACAGAAAAAAACAAAAAAAGAAGTAAGAAAACTAAAACACAATCCAGCCGTACAAAGCATCCAGCCGGCAACGTAGCCCGTAGCCGCCGAAACAGAAAAGGAAAAATGATGGATCGAGCAAAGTTTCCCGAGCGCACAATCAGCTGAGGGACGAAAAATGCGCGAAGAATCGAGCCAGAACGAGCGGCTCTCGCCGCTACGCGAGACAAAGACGTACACGGACGGGGCGCACGAATGGGGCAGACGGCAGCAGCAGCACGGCGGAGTCACGTCGTATTCCCTTATGCGCGCGCGGGCTCCGACAATGGCTCGCGCCGGAGCCGGACAAGCGCGGCCTGATGCAGCCGAGCCGATGCACGTATGCAAGAGAGCAAGGAGGAAGCGCAGCCCCCCCTGCATGATCTATGACCGCGTAATGAATTCCGTTCCGGCGGACTTTAATTCCTGATTAGGCGCGAGCGAGCCCGAGAGCCCGCAGGTCGACGGAGTGCGGATTCGTCTTTGGATTGGGTGAGGGGAGAGGATTTCGCGACGCTTTTTTCAGAGGCGGACCGACCGCTGCTTTGTTTCGTGGTTTTGGAAAATTGAATCTTCATTTGTTCGGCGGCTGCGGAGTGTGGGTTTTTTCTTCCCTGGTGTTTTAGTATTTCTTATTTTGGCTGGTGGCATTTAGTTTTTGGAATTGTGGTGTGTTATTGAGTTTTAAATGAAAAGGGATTTATTTAAAAATTTTTTAGTGCCTTTTGTCTTTAGATTTTATATCTTGTGTTCGTTTTTCGAAACTATTTATTTTAATAATTTTATTGATTCGTAAAATTTTCATGAATAAAGTTTCGCATTCAAACGTGAAATCTCTTACAAAAGATATTTTATTAAAGTGTCAAATATTACCATCATTATAAAAATATACGTCGTAATAGGTCTCAAATTCAATTTTAAAATAGAAAAATTTTATCTAATTTACTATTATGTAAATCTAAAGAGTAAAAGTACGTGTTCTGGATTCAAGATAATAAAATTTATAAGAATGTCTGGTAATTCCACCGTTACAATCTATAATTTATGTTCGTAAAGTTACAACTCTTCTACACGAGAATCATTTAACGTACGAAATTTCCCTCCGCGCGTTAAACTCCACTCCCGACAAAGCAAGTACATGCGGCAAAGCAGCGTCTCCTTCCGGGCGAGCGGGCATTTTTACCCTCTCGGAGCCCCGGAAAACTTTCTCCCAACCAGAATGTAACACTAATCGGCATTACTCAAAGCTCGGGCTCGAGCTCCCGAAGCGGAATAATTGCTTCTGAAATTTCGCTTGATGGATTCTGCGCAGAAGCGTGTGGGGCCGATCGGCCTGTTTAGCGGCGCGCCTAAACTCTCCTGTTTATATGGACTCTGGGCGCGCCCGCACGCGCGTAAGTGTATACACGCGAGCCCCTGGGAAGCGGCTAATGCACTAATTACGCAGTGGTTACATTATAAGTTCGCATTAGAACTCTGCGCTTTTGTGCGCGATCGATATACGGATATACACGAGAGAGAGAGAGAGCTTTGCCTCGATGAATCGACGCCGCAGAGTCGGAACCGTTCCCGAAATCGTGGGTTTTAATGCCTCCTTTGAGCGGTGGACGTTTAGTTTGGGAGTTTTGAATTTCGGATGGGAATTTCACCGGGCTGCGGTATTTTATTTGCTTCGGCGGAGTCGAGCTTCTGCTACTAATTGATGCTATTTGCTCGATTCATTTACGAGTGTATCAAATTTTCGAGGGTGGAGCGGTGATCAAAAGCACGCTAATTAAATATCCCCTTTTTCATTGAGGATCTTTTGTTTTTGGATGCGTTTGTAAAAGGGGCTTTACGTGTTATAAACTTGACGAAATTAATACTTAATTATGAATGATTGTTCGGACTGATATTTTATGGCTGTCAACTGACATTTCTGCATTTTCGTAAAACCAGGTTAATACTAATTAGATGTAAATTATGACGAATGCCCATGTCGACGCGGTTGTCGCGGTGAATAATTTAATTTGATGTTATTTTCGAAATGATGAAACTTTAAAGACAAAGCGTTTTAAATATGCAAGCTATTTAAAACGAGGACAAAAATTTGTCGACTACCAACCGTAGCGTGTAACTTTCAGTAAATTTGTTTCGCTTAAAATAGAATCCTTAGTCAGCGCCACTCACCCCAGGAAAACATGGGAAAAGTTGGAGCATTCGATCTTACATACCTGAAACAGAAAAAAGAAAAAAAAAATTAAAACGGTTAAGCGACTGCGGTGGAACTCGATTCTAAAGTTCAACATTTGCTTTTGCGCTCTTACAGAAAAGTTTAGTGATCAGAAAAAAATAAACTCCAACAAACAGTTGAAAAATCAATATTTGTTACTCCATTCCGTGGACAGACGGAGAAAGAATTTCCCTTTAACTGAAAAGGCCGAAAAAAATCGGGATCCTCGTGCAAACTTGCAAAAAACTGTTGATATAATGAAACATTTTAAATCTAGAAGATGTCAGTTAAATTTTAAAATATGTTCTTTCTAAAATACTGAATTTCTACATTAATTTAATTAAAAGTTTGTTTAGTACTATGTTTTATAATATAAATGTGAAATATGATATGAAAATAACTTTTAGTGCCTTTTTCACCTGCATACTGATAAATTATACTTTATGAATATTTCCAAGAATTCGAAGAGCCAATTTGCAAAATTTTGTGTACATATTATAATTACTCATATAATCGCAATACTGTCTTGTATAGTATATTAAAATTAATTAACTTATTATTTTGTGCCAGTCGGGTAGCTTATATTTTCATTAAAAAACTTGCTTTTCTAATAATAAACTTTGAATACCCAAAGCAATATTACAATAAAACCGCGTCCTCGCCAATTCGCAGAGCGAACATAAAAAAATTCCACGAATTCGCACAAAGCCCCAAAGAAAGCCGACTTCCCGGAGCGCCAAACAACCAGGGAAAAATCGAAAAGCGCAACCCGCGGAATGAAGCGCAGCGTTCGCAGAGGCACGCGAAAATTCGGCGTATATAATTAACGGGCGAATTGGCAGACGGCTCGAACGAGACGCGGCGTGGAAATTAATTGGGCGAGCGGACGCGCGAGAAATGGACTTTCGCAAAAATCAATTATGAAAGTTCATCAGGCGTGCCGGAGAGGTAAACGCGCAGTCCTCAATCGCGGCCATTAATCGCATTAAAGCCGCGTTGGCTCGTCTTTTTTTGGCCTCCCGCGGCGCCGAGACGAGTCTTTTTCGGTGGTTTTTATGTGTGTACTCGCGCTTCCGCGGTTTTTTGGTCTCTGATCGCTCACTCGGCTGGATTAGCAACTTTTCCAGTCGGGTATTTTTATATGAGCTTGCCACTTGCTAATGGAATGATTTCAGGGGGATGAGGTAAGTTTGAATTTAATCTAAGTTAAGTGTAGTTGAGTTTAATTATAAAACGTTAATGTTAAATATTGCACAATAAATTCATTCTCTTAATGGCTCTAATTATGAAAACTTTAATTTCATTTCATTTCTGAATAAAAATGTGCGGATATTTAAACGCGAGTAATTTTATTATTAAACCAAATATTCGTTTTGAGATAGATCCATAATTACTTTTTATCATCGGGGATGATGAATTTTGGGAATAAATTTATTTACCGAGTATTTAATTACAGTTTTAATCAAAAACTTACTGCAGGACAATGCATGCAGCCGCCCAAAAGTGAAATTTTCATCAAAATCAAAATTGAAAAAAAAAAAAAAAAAAAAAAAAAACGAGATTTTAACTACGCCTTGCTTTTTAAGGGCCTATTATTCTTTCCTGCTTAGAAAAAAGTGCCATTACAGGCGTCGGTTCTCACGACACGAGAGCGACACCGAGAATCGATCCGCGCGCGTTTTCTCGTAATCAAGTAAGCCCATGAAATCGAAATTACCGGCAAAACAGGCTCTCCTCTCGCAGCGGTCGCCGCTCCACTCGAGAAATTCGGGGGTCCGTCGAGGAACAAATCGCCGTCTGGAGTGGCGCTTTCATGCGTCTCTCGCAGCTGCTTGCCGCCTCGTACGTGCTCGTTCTCCTTTTTTTTTTCCTCGGCGGTTATGGATGGCCCGTACCTGGGCCGCGCCGGCTCTTTGTACGTAGGAAGGCGCGAACTCTCGAGTGGCTCGCGGGGAAAATCTCTCCCCGCTCCGGAGGGGGGCTGCTGCTCTTGCTTTCTTTCTTTCTTCCCTCGATTCTTTATCCGGCGTGTTTGCCTTTACGCGCCTCTAGGATTCTCCGCCTTTCTTTCGGTGGCATCGGTTCTCTCTCTTTCCGCGCGCGCTTGTCTGCAGGGTAAACAGGGCTTTTTTGTGCTCCGGAGGGGACACCGGCGTGCTCGGTTGTGTTTGCGCTGCAATTATCGGGCGCTGGCATCGGCGCTGATCACGAGCGTTTAATGAAGGGGCGAGGGGTGTTGCTTTAAATATTTGAGCTGATGCCCCTTTTTTACTGGGAAAGGCTTATCAAATATTTTGTACGTGACTAATTTCGGTCTTTCTAAGTAAAACAATAATTTTGTGCTTCGTTTAAACATTGGTTGAAGGCTAAATTTACAGTCGCAAAAATAAAAATTGTTATTATTTAATTAATCAAAACGAAGCATTTACCGTTCTTGTAGCAATAAATATAAACAAATAAACGACGGGAATATAGAGATTACGAGTCCCTTCATTCGCACTACGCCGCGATACGTTTATGTCGCAATTCCACCCACGCATAACAGCCGTAAGTTTCTAATGATTTACGTATACGTGCGTCTACCTGAAACGCAGACGTTTCGTACCTTCATTAGTCGTAACGTAAATCGAAGGAAATTTTCCCGGGTTATATTCGCAAACGCATGAATTTTTGTATTGCGCTTTTAATTTCATATTTGACTTTTACATTCAATAGCCATTTCAATGGTATTTACTAAAATTTAAAATTTGATTTAATTCTGTATAAACGCAAAGAATTAGACATTGAACCGAAGGGAACGCGATAAATTTTGAAAAACTCGGCAGTAAATCGTCGAATTTCGGGCAAATTTGCCCGCCACTGCTCTTTAAACGTGTCCCCTCGCTGCTGCAGGAATCAGCAAACCACAATCGGCCGATAAATCCGAGCCGGCCAAAGACACGCTGGCTGCGGCTGGCTTTTTAAGCGAGAGCGAGAGTGCAGTGTCGCCCGACAAAAGGACGAAGAAAGCCAATAAAAGAAGGAGGAGGGTGGGGGGGATCATACCAGTCGGAAATCGGTCCACTGGATCCGGGGGTCTCCTCTCGCTCGCCTCCGTGTCTTCGTGCCTCGGCGCGCCGGCGCGTCTCTCTATACTTGTGGCAAATGCCGCAGGCCGATCTTCACACGCGGATGAATTTCAATATCCTTTGTTCGGCGCGTGTATCCCGCGGAGAGGAGAGAGAGAGAGCGAGAAACGCAGGCGCATAGGGGCATTGGTAATGAGAATTAGAGTGCACTCCGATGCATGTGGGTTAGTGGTGAGAGGGGCAAACAATGCTGTCGTTTGTATGTAAGGAGCAAAGGCGGAGGAAGCGGCGGAGGAAAAATTATCGAGGCGCTGGCTTGCGAAGGTAATTAGCCGTTCGGGTGATTGCGAAGGGCTGTCGTTATTTGAAGTAGGGGAGGTCAATAGTTCGTTTGATTTATGTGATTGATTGCTGTGTATTGAATTTATTGTCGAGTGAGGAATTACGTGTTTTTAATTGCAAGATTATGCACTTATTACTTTTATTTAATATACGTAATTTTCATTAAATTAATGGGCAGAAGCACTTTAATACATTAAATCATATAAAAACACAGGGATTAAGTATTGAATTACATGGTTAAGACCAGAAAAGCCTAAAGAACATTAAAAAGGGAACTTTATTCTTTATCTTTCCACACCATAAAAAGTCTTTTTAGCTACAGTAAACGAAATCAATGTTATTGGATAATAAAAGTTAAAGCGAGTTTCGCTTAAAGTACCAGTGTAGAGGGGCTACAAAACCGAAACTTAGTATCGAATTTTTTTTATACGCATAGAACACAAAAAGCATCAAGTTTATGTCGCGAACGGAAAAGATGCAGGAGAACATATCAATAGCTTCCGGACCTCATAAAATTCCTAATAAAGTCACAAACCCAGTCAATAAATAAATTGCGGTACTCAAAGCTTGCAAGAGATAAGAATAAAGCTCGTTTAATTAAATTCACTCTTCCTTGAAAAATCTGTCGATTGTATAATTTTTCTCCGAAATTAATTGAATTATCGAAATGCAATAAAAAAAGAAATGACACCGCCCCGATATTACGTCTGCTTAAAGCTCAATAAAAACATGAAATTATTGGCACTTTATCGACAATAGCACTCCGGCCCCGACAATAAAAGCCCGCAATTTATTCATATTCGAGGAGCAAACAAAGAGTACTCCAGCGAATAATCCACTTTCCGATCGGAAATATTACAGCTTCGGCGGCCGTTACGCAGAGAGAAGTCGAGCGGCGTAAAGCGGCGACGGCGCCGTAATAACCGGCGAAAGGCCCCGCGAAAGATAAAAGCGCGGAAAAGAGGGAAACGCGCGCGCGCGCGCGCGAACGTAATCAGCAGCCGCCGCGGGCAATTGGCAGCGCGAGAGGCCTAATCGCTCCTGCCCGCCGCCTCTTATCGGGAATATCAATCTCGCGAAGGGCCGTTAAGCGCTCCCGCCGGCCAACGAAATGCCGTTAAGTTTAAAGAGCGTTTGCCGCCGCGTTTCGCGCTGCTGAGCTCGTTTGAGACGACTGGGGAATGCCGCGGATTCTTGCGAGTGTATGGTGTAAATTTTGCCGCTTTGCAATTTCCTCTTTTTGCGCGACGGACAGGTGTTTTATTGCTTTGGGCGCGGTTTGCTGGGTGTTCAAGATGAATCGGGAGTGAAATGAGGAAATTTGTTAATTTGCAAGACGCAGTTGTTTAAGAATAAAAATTAAATTCGATTACAAAAAGAAAGTTCTCAATGTTCCGAGAATTCATTCACCACCCCATAAATGAAAGCGCCTTAAAATCAATGAATGGCTTCCCTTCACACGCGTTCTCACGTCGCCAGGAGCCGCGATACACTTCTCCCGAACATACAGACATAAACATAAACGTCAGCCGGTCCACCCCGTGTTTACAAACCAGCGTGCCATCGTCAAAAACCCGGGCGTCATTATTAATACTCCGAGCGCGCGAAGGCTCGTGTATCGGCGCGAGAACCTCTCAAGGCTCTCGGGCTCGGAATTCCCAAATGAGGCCTTGATCGGCAGGCGTTTCGGAGCCGAGCTCGTAAAAATCCTCGGAAACAAAGCGCCGAGTGTGGGTGCAGATACACGCGCGCGTGTAGGTGTGCGCGCGGGCTCGTATCGGCGTACGTCGTACCTTGGCCATAAAACACACCGCGCTCGGGGATAAACGACTTCGCGCGGCGGCGGCGGAGGAGCGCACGATTGACGCGCGGGGCTGCGGCCGATTCCGATCGGGACGCGTCGCGGCGGCGGCGGCCTTCGACGAAATGAAAAGGCCGACGAGAGCTGTTTTGCGAGCGGCCGAAACGAATTGGGTTGCGCTTGTTTAAAGGTTGCGCGGGGGCTTGATTAAAACGCGTGCTTTACGTGCTGATTATTTTGGACGGTTATTTCTTTTGGGCGCATCGGTGGTCTTTTGTTGCTGATGTTTGAGCTGGATTGAGTTGCGGCGGTAATGAAAGTCTCATCTGTCGATGCTGCTTTAATCGCGAAATTAAAAGGGAGATTATTAATAACAGGAAAATTCATTTGCAGAGAAAGGCGTTTGACGCAAAAAAATATTTATTATATTGAGCAAAATGTTCAGTTCAATTCACTACATAAAAGCTAAAATTTGGTCAAAAAAATATAGTATCATATAGAGACGAATTCATTCCCAGAGTTTGGCACAAAAAAATTTATTAACGTTATGACAAAAAAGTTCAGTTCAATTAATTACAAAAAAAAACTAAAATTGTGTTAAAAATATGTATTCAATTAGGAATAAACGACATATTTTGATAAATCTAGGTAAATGCAATTAAATTTAATTATATTAAGCTAATAAAATATTTTATTAAATTGATTTCATAATTAATTCAACACCGTTAGTCTACAATTTGCTAATATATCTTAATGTCGAATCAAACTATTGATAAATAAGTAATTTTTGGTTTAATTAGTCATTAGTTAATTTAGTAATTATTTAATTTAGTAATTGCTAAATAAATAAATATATACGCATAATTTCGAAATATTCCGTTAAAATTATTTTCTACCAACCCAGCAGAAAAATCGATACCTCGCGTTCAACAAAAAGCCTTTATCGGCCTGCGAAAAATTGCCCGATTATTTCGAAGTAACCGACTTGATTTCCCACGAAGCCCGGCCATTAAATGTCCGCGGCAGAAAGTCGTGCTCGAAAATGGGACACACCGCGCTGCAACCGCCCTGCGAAAAAAGGCGAAGTAAGGCGGCGAGGAAATAAAATTGGAATGCAATCCGCGAGCGCGCAGCAGTATGCATTACAAAGGACGCCTCGACTCGGGGGGGCCAAACTTTACACTCCGCGCGGCGCTATCGCGCGCTCAATGCTCGTACCGCGCTCGGATTCATTACCGCCGCGGCGGCGACGGCGGCTGGTTTTGGATTACCTTCTCAAAGCGTCGTCGTCGTCGTCGTCGCCGCGAGGAAAGGTCGCAAGCCAAAAGAGAGAACAACGAGCCGCGAGAAGTGATGTTTCCCTCAAGCTCACGTACCGCCGAGCCTTTCTTTTCCTTATTTTTCAGACTTGAATCATTTTGCGAGGAAACCTCGTGCTAACGTTTCGCGAGTATTGAACAGTGCGGGATTGTTGGATTTTTACTCTTTTTTCGGAAAAATTTTTAGGTTACCAATAGGAATCTGATACCTTGATTTAAACTACTGGGTTAGTAGTATGTTGAATCTGTTGCTTTGTCAATCTATTGAGATCAAAGTTGAAAATAAAAGTTTTTATAGTGACATTTCGCGTTGGCTTATCATCAATTGACTAATATTTTATGTTTAATATAATTTAACGGGAGAATTAAATTATCTGTTTTAGTTCTGCAGATTCTTAAATTTATATTCTAAATTTTACTCTGTTGTTTTCGATTTAATTGATATTAGAGTTACCTATAGGTAAAATTCAGTAAAACTAAAAGGGCTCGAAACTTCCATTTTTGACTCAGCGACCTCAAAATTCAATTTCCAATAACTTTTAGATTTTTTTATCTACACCGTATAGAAATAAACGGTAACCGACAATGTTCACTCGTGTATTAATAAATCAAGCATTTTGTATTCCGATAGAAGTGCAGGTGTTTTTTTCATAAATTTCAATATGCGTTATTTATAAGTCGAGCGTGTTCGCTGACAGATTTTCACGCGCAATAAATCAAAAGGTTGTGCAAACGGATATGACTTATACTCTATCGAGCGTATTTTTATCGCGTCGGGCAGTTATCAAGAAAATTTAGCCTTCGAGTGGAGCTTAACAGAGGAAATTCATAATTGCACAATGGAAATACTTTAAATTATAATTATTAGTATTGTGCAATAGTATTTTGTCGAAAGCTTTTACTCCGAGACGATCGATTGTGCTTCACATTTGCTTTATTTTTAGATGTATTATTATAATAAATCAATAGCATTTATTATTTATTGCCTTTGTTCATTATTCAGGTTTCATGTTTACAAAGGTCAATTTATTATAAACAACTTAGTGACGATATTGTTAACCGCCCGGCTGTTTTAATTTACTTTGTATTGTTAAAACATAATGCTAAGTATTTTCCCATGTAATCACAATGAATTCAATAAACATTGAGTAGAAAACTGAACCTAATTAGAATTTTAACTAAAGGTTTCAATTCATTGATTAGTTACAAGAAATCGCAGAATTTTTTTAGAATTTTTCGAAAAACTGATTTACACTGGCATACGAAGTAGTTTTATATTTTTAACTTTCAAACCATGTTTATTAAACACCGACAAATATACTACAGTTCTTATACGAGCTTCTGACACTCAAACACTAAATTTCCATATACACACACAGAAAAACGTATTTGAAAAAAGTAAACCATTCTGATCGAACGGTACACAATTCTTTGTTGTCCGAGGTTCATCAAACCCATAGTCGCTTTTTCGCCGTCCCTGCCAGCCGAGCCTGACGTCAATTAAACAAAACGAGCGCAAAAAAGGAAAAAAAGCTCCGGGCGGCTCGCTTCTAAATTCGATTGGTCCGCGTCCGCGGAAGCCCCTAACGAACTGTTTACATCCTAAATATTAATGGCCCGTCGATTGTAATCCCGCGACACACAATCGCCCCCCGACGGCGTAACGATAATTCGCATCGATCCTTGCCCGGATGCTTTTCTCCGCTCTCCCGGTGTCGTTTTTGTTTCGAGCTCTCTCTCTCGGTTCGAGTGGCCTTCCTGACAAATCTGATTACGCTCTTAGCGCGCACCGGTCAAAAATTTAACGTCCGGATTATTCAGCCTGCGCCTCTCTCCCGCATGAATGCGCGGCCTGCTAATTGGGGATTAACCGACGAGGTAATTACTAATTATTTGCTTTCGTCGCGAGGGATTTTCTCTGAGCCGACGATTGCTATTTTTGCTGCTTTTTCTTATTCGGAATATAATTGTGTTTTATAATTGTACAGGTATGGCGATTGCTATTTTTGCAGGTTTTCTCTTTTAAAATCTAACTTTTAATTCGATTTATTTCTTATCGTAATAACGTTTGGGATAAAAATTAAGGTTTCTACTCGTATTTCAAAAGGTTTAAATTTCATTGCCGAATAAGGTTGCGTGCCAATGTAAATCATTGCATATCTTAATTGTCTGCGATATGGGATATTCCACAAATCAACTTTTTAAATTAGATAATAACGCAAACATTAATTACAATTTAAAAAAATTTAAAACCCAATCAAAATCCCTCTAACTCATTTCAAACTAAACTGGTACCCGCCTAGGAGTTGCAATTAAAGAGACGTTAGAGGCAGAAAATCATCGAGCGTCCAGAAAAAGGAGTAATTACAAACGTTGAAAAATGCATTACAACACAAGACAAAGCATGAAATCAATTTCAAGCCTCTCAGTCGAGCTTCTCTTACTTATCGAGCGCGTGCAAATAGCGCCAAGTCGTGGGCTCATAAACTTTTCTATCGAATCGTGGCTTGTGATAATTTCAGTATTGCAGCCACGCGGTAAAATTAAAATGGAATAATCTTCAATTTCGTATAAAGCTTCTCGTTTTTCGCCAAGTGTCCTTCTTTTTAACTTGCTTTGATGTGAAATTGCAACTCGAGTTAAATAATTAAAGTGTGCACAATAATTAAATTAATTTAAATTAAAGAGTAAAGTATTAATGTAACGAAGATAGCTGTTAATTTAACTTCTGAAGTTAAAGTTTCGAGTCAAAGCTTCGAGATTCCGCTTTTAGCAATGAAAATGTTTCATTTATATTAAATATTTTTATTTTTAAATTAAAATCAAGTGCACGTAATAAAGATTTTATTAATCAAGAATTTCTGCAAGTGATGTTATTAAAATAATTTATTTAATTGAAACAAACTAAAATATATTCTTTTGAACTCTGTGAAATCCGAGATTTTATAATCCATTTAATAATCAAGAAAATATTTACTTTTATTCGAAAACAAAGTCATGTAAGAATAACGCAATTATTTTGACATGTAGGAGCCATGAATTTACCTCGAAAACATTCGCATTACTCGATCAACAAAATTCGATTAACGCTCTCACACTCGATTTCACGATATCACTTAGGAAATTTAGCTCGATACACGGCAGCTTTCTCCCATCGCGGATCTCAGCCCCGATAAATCCTCTCTCTTCCAGCCGCGCTCGAAATTTGCATTTCTCATTCCCTCTTTATCGACTTCGTTCGCGTCGGCGGGAGTTGGGAAGAAGAGGCGGCTTTCCTCCCGCGCGCCGGGAGTCGTGGGAATCTAATCCCCTTTCTCCCAATCCTCCTCGGGCATGTGTGTGTGTGTGTGTGCGTGCCGTTTAAGAGCTGCTCGAGTGCCGTCGGACCGATGATAATTATCCGATTAAAGGACTTGGACGCGCCGCGCCGTAAATGGGATTTCGAACTTGGCAAAGCGCGCTTTAATGGCTTGGATGTGCAGCCGCGGATGTCTTTTGCCGCACGTCTACGTCGGGATGCTCTCCGCGTCTTTGCTGCTTGAGTCTTCTCTCTGGCTGCTGGCTGCACTAATGAAAATTCTCTGTCTCGCTGAGACGGCGGAGGCTTATACGGGCCACCGCAGTGTTTCCTTTAGAGCTGCGGCTGCTGCTGTGTCTTGCTTTCTGGCTTTCGATGTTAAATCTCGTTCAACTCGAGTGCCAAGATTACGGAAGCTAACCCTCTTTGATGCTTCGCCCATTCGTCATTTTTCGAATTAAAGAATGCTTCAAATTAATTAAGTGCGTGCGTAGGAGAAGTTTTTGATAAGTAATGTTAAATAATAGGTGGTTCTTAAAACTGGAATTTAAATAATATTTTATTAGTATTGAGTGATGAAGGAACAATTAATAAAACATTTTAATGAATTGTTTTATTAAATATTCAGAAAAACTGCGCGATAAAATGCAGCGCAACGATATCAAATCATTATCTTTTACGAGTAATTTACGATTGAACTGGAAATGCAATTAATTCGCACTATAAATGTTTTGCAATCATTAAGTCGAAAATCATTTAACACGTTACGTCCGAGTATTGAATAAATTTACATAATTAATTAAGAAGACGTCGAAGTAATTTATTTAATAATAGCTTTTATGGTGTTATCGTTCACGGCAATTTAAGATTTTTAAATTATCATTCCATGAATAATATCTAGATGTCTAAGTACGGTTCTTATCGTGTCCAGTGAAAGTGTTTTAATAAAATAATAAATTCACGTATCCTAAACGTACGACAACTCAAAACGTGTCAAAATTCTTCTGTTCTTTCGAAATAATAGAGTTTCCTTTTAATTTACCGACTGTTTGTCAAGCAAATTTATGCCCCTTTCTCTAAATTCCAAAAGACCAATAACAATCCTCTTTAAATCAAAATCCGCAACGACGCAACGCTCTCCTCTCGCAGTCGCCACTCGAGCCCGGCCCCGAATCCTCCTTTTGCCGCCCTCTCCGAGTGTCGTACATCGTGGCTTCGGGCTTTACACGCCGCTTCATACCCCAGGCGGATAAATTTATTGCACCTTACCTGCGCGCTTACCGGTAGCTTTTATAGCCTCGTTGAATTTATACGAAATTTCGTTAGGTGGTCCGCGGCTTATACATTTTCGCTTTAGTACTCACATATTACAAGACACAATGTAGCCTCCTCCTCCTCGGAGGCAGGGAAAAAAGAAGCGAGGCGCGCGAGCAGCTATCAGAGCTCGACTCGGGAGGGGAAATCAAGCGACATCTGCGAGGCGCGCCGTCAACTGGTTCCAGTAATTAGTCGGGCTTTTTGCGAGCAGGCAAAAAGCGACACAGCACTGCAGCAGCAGCAGCAGCCGGAACCTCGTGTTCCGCTGGCTGGACCGCTCGCTGCTTACACGCCCGTTTACGAAGGCATTAACATAATAGAGTAGTCGCCTTTAATAGGACAGAGACGCGGAGCGAATGACAATTGGCAAAGCGGCTGCTACGAGAGCCCTTTGAAGCGGGGGAAAACACCGCCGCCAGCCGGGGGCACAGAGAATGCCGAGCTCTTGAACCTCGGGGTTTACTGAATGGTATTAGGCTGCATTTCGGTTTTTAGACGTTGCGTTGTTTAAGGTTAATTGAATTCCGGGGGTTGGGTTGATTTTTTTAGGTTTTTCGGAATTCTGAATTTTTTTTTATTGTATTTATATATATTTATTAAAATAAACAAGAAGGAAAGATTTTAAAAACATTGATTAGCTTTTAAAATTTGGGTAAAAGACGATGAATTCCTCGCAAAGGATTCACTCAATTTGCAAAGTGATGTTGAATAATTTAGTCGAAATTTAAACACCAAAGGAATACTTCGTCTACAATACTTCCTGGTACGACGTTTTCAGTAAGTTGAAAACTAGGAAACAATTTTGTTATGTAAAGATGAAAGTGTATTATAACTTTGAAATTAAACCCGCTAAGAGCTGCATTGCGCAGATAGTAGGTAGTATTTAAAATTAACTTATTGCCCTTTCTGAATATTTTACTTACAATTAACTTGAAAATACGGCCTGAAAAATAATTTAAGCGTAATAATTTCTAATTTGCATACAGCAGTTAATATGTTACACTACATAATAGTTTTCTGACAAGCTTAAATGAATAATTTATTTTCGTAATACAATATAAAACAAACTTCTGGCAACTGAACAAACTTTAAATTGTTAACGTTCAACGGCGACCTGAAAAATTTAGCTAAATATACCTCAAAGGAATGTCAACAGAAAAGCTTTCCAAGAATCCAAAAAAGAGGCCCAGGACGAACAAGGCCGTACTCCTCGATTTAATGGGCTCGCTACTAATTGCACTTGCGTAGCATTAAGCGCGCGAACTCCTTCGCCGTCGTCTCGTCGCGGAATTCGTCCTGCTACCGCCTCACCGGGGGGCGTCCCTCTCCTTGTTTATCGTCCCTTTCTATCCCGTCCGATGCGGCTACTTCGGCCCTTTTTTCCCGCTGCAGCTCGCGGGTTTACACGTCGCTTCATTGAGGAGGCTAATTTATTGCATATTACTCGCTCGGCTCGCTAGCTTTTACAGCGCAGGTGGATTTATTTATGCGAAAATTTCGCCGGGCGGCGGCGCGCGCAGGAGCGTATTTTAATTCGGAGCGACAATAAATAGGCGCGCGTGCGGAGTTCTGGAATTTCTAGCTTCGCGGCGTTTACCTTCGGGGGGCTCGGGAATTGAGCGGCGATGAGGAATGGATTTTAATCGGGAGATTTATGGTGGCGATAATTCATCAGTTTTTTTTGAGGTTCGAAGAGTTATGCGATTTTTATGCAATTTGTTTGTGTAGAATATCGTAATATTGTGTCTGCCAGCATGCATTATCGAACAGTTTCGACTTTTTATTTCGAAAAGTAATAAAAATAAAGTTAATGAAAGGGAAATTGTAAATAAAGAGAAGCCTTGACACAAACGGATAAAAGCTACCCTGCTGCAGGCAGAAAAAGCCTTGGCAATCGTTTAAACAACAATGTGCAGTATGAGCTTTTACTGTACCACAATATTGACCAATAAAATGCAGCAATAAATGGCTGTAATCAACATGAAGTATGTACTTCGTGTCTTCGTGCTCCATTTCTTACTCTAGCTGTTACGATTTGAATCAATATGATTCTATTTTGAGCAAAGCAATTAAATTTGTAATATTGGAAAAATACAAATAAAAGGTTTATTTAATGAAGACTCGCAGTCAATTTTTGCATCAAGATATCAATTGAACGGAAAAAATTCTCAGGCAAAAATGAAAAATAAATCCGACAAATATAATTGACTTCCCAATATTAATTTTCTCAATAAAATAACTGCAATCGTAGAAAAATGAACGAGTGATTTCAAATTAAATCCACGTAAATCACGATGAATATGACACCCAATATTGAAAAGATAGACACGATTAAGGAATAAATTCGCAAGTGCTTAACAGTTACGTCAGGGGATACAAATTTAATTTAAAATTATAATTTTAATGAATTTCTTATAAACATCAATTAAATTCGCAAGTTGAATATTGAAACCACTAAAAACTTTCGCAAAATGATTAAAATTCTTTTCAACGCACCTTCACCTCTCACCTCAACCATGGATATAACCCTTCGCTGCAATTTCAACGCGGTATCGTTCACCCTTCCATAGTTCCAACCTCATGCCTGAGCTTTTTACCTCTCAGCTACTTATGCGCCATTCCGGAGCTTTTTTCTCCGCTCCTTTGTTTTCGTTAGACGGTCGCATCGCTCTTCCCTTTTCCGCTCCTCGCTTTTTCGCGCTAAAATAATATCCATCGGCTTATTTACGAAGAAAGAGAGAGGGAGAGAGCTTTTTTCCCAAAGTCTCCTCCTTAACTGATATTGCGGCGGGCGCTCATCAGCCGGAACTTAACGAGGTCGATGCGGTCGCGCCTGAGGTGGAGGCGCAGGACAACGGGGATTAGCTTTTATCAAAGTTTTTAAGTGCGGCTCCGCGCGACGGCGTGTGTGCTTAACGATGATAAAATTGGAGTTTTTGTTGCCGGAGACGCCGGATTTTATGCTGGGATTTTAACAAGCTTCAGCTTCCGCAATTTTCATAAATCGCCGTGATTGTCGGTTTATATATTGGATTCTCCTCCACTTTAGCATAATAATGTGGAATTCATGGTTACTTGAATGAATTATTTCAAAGGTTATTATAATTATTTGTTTAATATAGTCAAGTTCTATTATAAATCATCGAATACGTATATCTTTGTACATGTATACTAGTGTCAAGTGATTGATTAGTAACAGTTACTTTACACGTAAATGCAAAAGATAAACTTTCTACGAAGGTGACGTAAATTGCTATAGAATATCGCTAAGAAATTATACTTTTTAAGAGAATGCTTACAGAATTTAATCAAAACGCGCCAGGCCACTCGCAACGTTCTTTTTTACTCGCGCACTCGAAACCTCGCCGAACTTTCCCTCATCGAGAAACAAACAATTCCCCATTACATCCAGAATGAAATTCCAAACTATTCCAACTATTTCGAGCGATCTACACCGGCGAACGCACTCGAGCAATCGTTTCAGCGGCACTTCAATCCCCCTCTCCCGCACAAAGGGCTGCAACGAAGCCGCGGCGGCGTGCCTTTCCGCTCCGCGAAGAAAAGCGTCGGAAAAGGCAGGTTTACCGACGCACTTTAACGCAGGCAGGTTTCGACGTATAACGCTTTGTGAGTTCCGCGCGCGGAAAAGCCCGATTTTTAAATGCACGCGTCGATGCTCTCGGGCGGCAATCGAATTTTCGCCGGGGGCTACTTCTTCCCTCTGCTTTGCGCCACTGCCGCGGAGTCGCGTTTCGCGCGAAAGACGCGAGTAATGATTTTAGCGCGGCCCCGGGAGTCTTTGTCGGAGTTTTTAATTCGGTTAGGCGCAGAGCGCCTAAGAGCTCATGTGGGAGTCGAGGGCTTTTAGCGCTTTCTTTGTCGGCGCGGGCGCGCATTTCACTTTTATCTACGCTTCCGTGTACGAAAATTTCATGCTGATAGGGACAAAGGGTTATAATAGGGGTTAATACCCTGATAATGCCTATTCGTCTATTTTAGAGAGTAGAGGAAATTTTCAATTAAGTAGCTTCTATTATTAGGTTTTATCATATAATATTTTAATTTTCAAAGAAAAATTTTTCAAAGCACCCTGCGGTATTTTAAAAATTTGTCTTTTGCTGTACTAAAAATGAATTAATGGTTTAAACTGATAGTTTATATTTGAAATATTTATACTAATAATCCTTCTTTAGATAAAATTATTTATTTCAATAGCAGTTAATTCTTTTTAAACAAAATTACGTCGATTTCGATGAGTGCACATATCGTTAATCACCAAATAATCTTGGTAATACTCGATGCACCTTTCGAGCAAAAACCATGTTCAAGAATTTCTCTCAAGTTAATTGCCCCATTCAGAGTACAAAAAACGAAAAAGGAATTCCCGCATAGAGCAACAAATCAGTTTATTAGTGCGCTCTAAAAAACCCTCTGCGTTCTTCAATAGCCCGGCGACACTTTATTAATTCCAGTCGCCTGACCAGCGGACCGCGCAAAACCAACCAGAATAAGCGTACACGCGATCGCGCAAAGGCTCGTTACGGAGGGAGAGGGCCCTTTTTTTTTTAATCCGCTCGGCCTTTCAATCGAAAATGCAAATAAAGCAAAAGCGAGTGCGCAGGTCCCGATTGCCTCGATCGCTCTCGCTTCTCGGCGCGAATTTCAAAGAGCGCCAAATGAAAAGGTCGCCGAGCGGACTGCAGCCCATTTGCTCGCCGACCGCAAGAGAGCAGAAGAAGGGAGGAGGAGGAGGAGGAGGAGGAAGAGGAGGAGGAGGACGAGGGTGCAGAAAGCGAAAGTAAACGCGCGGGGAGGAATTCGAGAAACTGAAGGATCTGCTGCAGGGCAGGAATGTGCTAAGTGAGCTTAGTCAGCCCTTGAAAATTAACGGGTACTTTTGAAATAAAAGCATTTTATTAGGTTGATCGTTCAAAATATCATGTTGGAAATTTTTCCCGCATTACTTCCAGATTGTAACTATGGTGGTTAAAATATAGTAATAATTGCCGACATTTATGATTTTAACCAAAATTTGACATAATTATTATTATCATGTATTTTGCAGTAGCACAGATGTCCGTCGGTTATCTTGAATTCGGTCAATTAACGTGCAGGTCAGGTTGGGCAACTCAATGAATTGTTGTGGCTAGTATATAAATAATTAAAACTATACGTATAAATGCATTTTTATTAATTGAACGTGTCATCGTTTTATTGTACACAAAATTTATGTTTTAATTACGTGAAATTAAATAAAATATGTACGAATTTCAATAAATTCTGATTAAATTTTGGCTAAATTGATGACCCAATAATTCAATTTAAAAATATAGACAGTAACTCACTACTTTACCATATATTGAAGTGATTTGTAATGGAATGCTCAATCTTGATTTGCGTGTTACAGTTTAGTGTAATAATTTAATATTCTTTAATAAATCATTTGATGAAATACCTTCCATAAATGAATTGTTCCCTTTATTAATTATTATAATAATTCCCTAAATTAGGTAACTGCTCTTATTCATAATTTAAAGCAAACTAAATATTAAGGAACAAAGTTATTTTAATTTCAAATTTAGTACAGATATTTGCCTAATAGGATTGAGATTAAGCTCGCGAATACATTAACAAGTTCTCACTCGTTACATTTACTTTCTAATTTTAGCGAATTTAATTTTCGTTAAAAGCAAGCTCCCATTTTATTCTCCTGAAATTAAAGAAAATAAAGTTAACACTACTATTATAGCGATTTTCCCCTCGACTCCAAGTGGCAATTCACCCAGTTCTCCGCTTTTCTCAAAGCTGTAAGCGCGCGGACAAAGATCCGCGTCTTACGCAAGGAGCAGATGCTCGAACACGGCCGCTCGTAAAAGGCCGCTGCAGCAGATGCTCGTCCGGATGATTCAATCCGTTATTTGCATGTAAACGAGGATTGTCGTGATTGATTTGCATGGCGGACGCTCGCGAGTTCTCTCATAATCCACCCTCTTTTTTCTCCGAGTCTGAATCGAGACGTTCGCCATAGTGCCAAGAGTCGCAGTCGACCGAGAAATTGCGTATGCAAGGCTGCGCTTTCACTCGGCTGATGAATTTTGCACTTTGGCCAATTTATGAGAGGTTATTTCGAAAAACGCCCGGCAAGTTTTTCGCATTCTATTTTCAACGCGAAACGCAGCTTGTTAATTAATCAGCGTGTAGCGGAAAATTTGATGGTATCGTGAATGGTTATAAGCATGAATTCTGCTCTAATTTAGATTTATTCGGATGATATCGTATATGGAAGCGCGGCTTTTTTCTCTTCGCCAATACTTTTTGTGACAGTTATTCGACTGATTGTATTTATTTATTTATCTCGTTTGCAGCTTTTTACTCTTTGTATATTTTTATCTGGCTCTTTTTTAAATCACAAAAATAACTTTATATTTTATTTCGTGAGCATTGCATTTTATTTTTTAAAAGTTAATATTTTGATAAAAATGTTGTGTGGTGAATTGAAAAAATTAAAAAAAAAATTGTTGTTTAATTCAATTGTGCTCTGTGTTCATCGAAATAAAAACTTTTTTATATTAATAACCACATCCGTAATTCCTTAAAATGGCATTTTATATCGTTATTTTTTTTTTCAAAAATTCAATATTTTTATCTCTTACCTACGACAATAGGAATTGCATCACAAATGTTCTTACGTACCTAAAACACAAAAAAAGAAAAATTAAAATAATGACAAAGAATTTTAAATAAATTTGACATTTAAAAATATTAAAAATATTAATACAGTTTTAAAAAAGATGAAAAAAGTATAAAAAGTTTTATGCACAATATGCATAAACCTGGGATTTTGCACTATACGTATACATCCCGGTTACTCCTTTCTTCTTGAATCTTTTTCTCTTACATAAGTTCTCTCGGTCTTGCTTTCGTATAGATGCTTTTATTCTCAAATAATGTCAAACTTTTCTATAAAAATTGATGTATTACTATTTCACGAATAAATAATGCTTTTTTGACGTCTCTGAATATAAATACAGCAATACCAGAGAATAAATTACTCTCTGCATTGAACATTGGTAAAGATTTATTTATTTTTCGACAAAAGTTTCTGAAATCGCACGAAAAATATCCACTTGCTTAAGAACAATTTTCAAAAATAACTTTAAATTAATAAATTACTCGTGACAAATCGAAGCAGAACTCGATAAACAACGGGCGTATATCAGTGATATATAAAAATGCTGAAAAAAGCAGACAAGTACGGTGGGTGTAGAGATAAAGGAAATTCGAGAATCATAAAGAAGAACAAATAATGAAAAGGAATAAGCAGCCATCTCGCCGAATATAAAGAGGGGCCATAAGAACCGGTGACAAAAAATGCATCCCGGGCATAAAGTACGAGCGAAAGAGACCCGAGGAAATTTAAAAAGTTTACGACTGTAGCCGGGTATCGACTATCACTTTCCTCTCGCGCCAAAAGAAGGCGTTCCGTAAGCCAATAAAAGGTCCCGAGTTTCGCGCCTGCCAGTCAGACGGCCGTCTTTTTTTTAAAGGGACGCATCGCCCTTCCTCCAAACGAGCGGATTTGCTTGACGCGGCCAATAAAAGATGCTAATGCCTCATCGCTTTTTTCGGCCGGCCGCTCGGGGACTTATATGGTAGCATTAGGTTTCGGGGCGATAAAGTAGCTTAGGGATTTTAGCACGTGCCTATTATTGCGATTTCGGCTGTTTATTACTGACCACTTCGCAGTCCTTTCGAACGGTAATTTGAGTTATGGCTTTGGGAGTGAGATTTGCGGCTCGTGGTTGAGACTTATTTGTCACTGGAGGCTGTAATTTTATGAATATTTTATTTTTGTTTAAGAATCGTGCAATTTATATTTTTTTCCTTCAGGTCGAAATCTAAAAAACAATTATTTATAATGTGCAGGCAATTCTTATATAAATATATATTTCTTCTGATAACATTTAATGAAGCGTTTATTGTAATTTAAAATGCCAAAGCTTTACGTCATTTTTTCGACCAAACTTGAATTAATTACTATTCAAAAGTTCATAAGCTAAAAATGAAGCAAAAGTTTTTCCCAAAATCGCAACGTAAGAAAGTGATCTTTATTAAATAATTAAAAACCCTCATCTTAAAACCGCAGCTCGTTGCTCTAAATCACCCGCACACGGCGCAGCATAAATTTCCAAAAATAAAGTCCGCATCCAAAGGACTTTCTCTTATCAAGCGGCCGGGCGAAAAATCTCGCAAAAAAGCAATAAGCGGGTAAAGAGCCCGAACTAATTCCCGCGAGTATAAAGCCTTAAAGCAAGTGGCTCTGTAAATCAGAAGAAGATTAACGCCTCGGCTGAAAATCTCGGGGCGCGTCGAGATGAGGAATGAAGATACGTCGTAGGCTTGAAGTGGAGCGCGCAAGAGTGACTTACGCAAGCGAGCGAGTCTAGATGAAAAAGGCCGCCTGCGAGCGCTAAATTACGACTGACTTTTTTGCGAACGGCCTTTTTTTTCGAGGCGACTGTGTCACTCTCTTTACGAGGCAGCCTCGCGTTTTGGGAGGGACGGCGTAAATTTTCGCTCGAGAGCGCAAATTGATTTTGCGAGGAAGGGTTCGGTTTATTGTTTTTTTTTATTTTTTATTTTTTTTTTAAGGAGATTTTTTCTCAAATTCGACTAACCAGAGTTCGAGGTAAAGTTGCGGATTGAAAACCTTGTTTATCCAGCTCGCAAATATTACTGTTTACAGATGCTTGTTGGAAGTAAAAATTCCGTATATAAAACGTTACTTTGATGTCAAAGTGGTTGTGAAAGAACTTTAATAAACGTGCTTCTCTCGAGCAGACTTTCAAATAGATTGCAAATATTTTGAAAAACCTTCATTAAATTTTTTGCCAAGACGCTGAAAGGAAGTATGAAAAACGCTTTGATTATGTAAGATTTTTTTGCTGATAGCGCAAATAAACCTTCAAAGTTTCCTGGAACATATTATATATAATAGCTCTATGAAAGTTTGTTTTAATCTGCTTATTTACAAGACTTTGCAACTTCATTTAGAAAAAAAAGAGAAGCTTACTTTGATATACATGACCCTATTGGGACTCAAGGGATTGAACTCCAGATAATTTATAATTTACGAACTTACGCAACTTTTCCTACAATGAAATATCTTTTACATCATTACACTTTGAGTATGATATTTCTTGCAACCTGACTAAATTTCGTGATCTACTCCGATTTCAACATAACTTCCGTAATGCAAATGTCGATATCTTACTCCCACGTTCTGCATAAAGTTTGTTTGATTACGCACCACTCACACGCACAGAATTCGCAACAAGGCCACATCCAATAACAAAGCAAATCCGCTGAGTAACACCAAGAACCGATCTTCAATTTACCTCAACAAAGTTTACTACTAAACACTTTCATCTTAAAATTCCACTAGCGGCCGCAACGAAACTTTCGTCACCGCTTCCATTCCTTCTCCATTAGCCTCTCTCGTTCCCCAACGTCCCCGAAGGTCGCTCGAATCGCGCTTCTTGCCCTCCCGTCAAACAAAATCCTCGCGTCCAACTCGTTAAATTAGCATCGCGCGCAAGCTGCCGCTCGGCGCGCGCGCGCTTTTTGCCGCGGGAGTATAATACACTTTGCTTTTTCGGCGGTAATTCCTCGGGGCATTAGTAGGCATTGTCGGCCGTCCCAAGGGCTCGTAAAGTTTCGAGTTTACGCGCGCAACGTGGTTACTTCGCGGCGCACGCGCTGCTCGCGAGGCGAAGGATAATACAACGGCCCCCGCGCAAATTCGCAGCGAGCGCCGAGGGCTTACACCTGTGACGTGAGCCGCCTTTCGTACTTTGCCCGAGCTTTTCGCGAGCTTCTGGCGGAGGAAGAAGGCTTTTTTCTTGCGGGGGATTCGGGTTAGACGGTTGGGAAGGTTTTTTTGAGGTAGATTTTTGATGGACGATGATAAAATTATTTTTAAGAATGTACGCGAAATAAATGTTTTTGGGAAAAATTGTGAACTTGATGCTGCATTTGATTTTTAGTTGAAAGATGGAGTAAGTGAGTGGGAAGTTTTAATTGTCAGAATAATAATACCTCAATTGTTCTAATTGTGCTTTTCTTCTGGCTATAAAACCCGAGAGAAGCTTAAAGAGTCGCAAAAACCCACTTCATCATTTAAGTTTCTCACTTAGATCCACAATCCACTCTAAGAAGTTGAATAAAACAAAGATTTGATTAAAGAGTTTCGTTTCTGAGGGTCGTCCGCTTGCACCGCGGGGGAAATTGGCCTTGAACTATCGCTCAAAGCGAGTGAAACATCGAAGTGGAGGTGAAGGTAAAAAGAAAAAAAATATAAGAGTCGAATGAATCGATAGGATAACAATAAAGGTGCAAAAAGAAAATAGAACGGAGGACAGAAAGCAGAGAAGTGCTTTTATGTACGATAAGACGCGAGAAACTAATGTATTAAGATAAAGCAAGAAGCAGTTATTAATACGATAAAAAGAAATAATAATGGGCAAATTAATAATCAATTTGATATTAAGTTAATTAAAATCATAAACCTGAAAGTTAAGTGAAATAATAATATAAAATCTGCGTGGTCGCAGTATAAAAGCAAAAGGGGGAAAGGCTCAGGAATACGCAGATAAAAGGAAAAAGAGAAGGAAAGGTAGGCCCGAGTAAGATAGAGATATCTCGCATGACCATTGCGAGGATTATCCCGATTTTCAGCATTGATTATGCATTTACACAGCGACTCAATCGTCCGAAGGTTCTAAAGTTTATACGAGTCTCTTCCCCGAGAGTAACTCAACTTCTCCTTCTTTAGAAGCTAAACCGAGAGAAAGAAGATGAGAAAGCCGAAGCGGCATAATAAATTCCCTCGATAAGCTCGTGCGAGAAACGGGCCAACTCTGTACTCTCATTTTTCTCCTCGGCGCGGAATAAAAGTATACTCGTTGTTTAGTGCAGCTCTCGGGGCTTTTAATCAAAATTCAGAAAGCGGAGCGACGATTTTTCGTTGCGCTCCTTTATGAAAACTTTCCTGGCCGGCTTCTTCTTCCTTTCTTTTTCCTCGGCGGCGCGAAACTTTCCTTGTTATGGAGCATATTTTAAATAGTCGCGGTGTTTACTGGCTAAACTTTTTTGATTAAAACATTAATTGACTCGGGAGAATTGCCTTTGTAATTGAGACGAAATTGTAAAATGTTCGTTAAGCTTGAAACGGATAAAAAAGGTGTACGCGTCGCTCGTAAAAAGATGTGCTACTCGGCGCGCTATTGATTGGCTTCGTTACGTGAACAAGTGGATTTTGCGAATTTCAAATTCTCACTTGCTCCCTTTCTCTCTCTCTCTCTCAACATTGTCACGGTAAAATTGAAACGGAATTGTGTCAGTTGTACTCTTGCTTTTCGAAAATTTATTGCAATCGATTGCTCGGATTTTCGAATAATGAAGCTAATTATGAAAATCCATGCAGTCCTGCAAAATGTGTTTCGGGATTTTTGAGATAGTTAGTATGAAAACTTAACGAGGCATTCGACATTTAAACGAAAATGTTTCATCTTCGGAGCTTGGCGGCTATTTTAATTAATTGAAAAATTTGATTTCAGAGGATATTTCTGTAGGAATTTCAATTCAAATTTTACAGTCCAAGAGCTCCACCCTTCCAATATTACATTTTTTCAATTCCCTCCTCTGCTAATACCGGCGCTCGCTAATAAAACTCCTCTCCTTTCATGAAGAAATCATTCATTAGTTCTGCTAAATTATTCCGCGGCCATAAAGCAACGATTTAAATCGCTCAAAATTTCATTAACCGAGCGACTGCCGCGCGGAAAAAGAAGGACAATGCGAGAGGGGCGAGGAATGTAAATACAGCTAGCTACTATCGGCCGCGTATTAAACGAGCATTTCATTGCTCGGTAATTAAAAAATTATACGGAACATAACCGAACGGATCCGAGACTCTGGTCCCCGTGAAATTTATGCGACTCTCGGGCGATGGCGATGTGCTTAATTACACATTCGCTGATTATCATGGGCCTATCGAACGAAGCGCATCACTGGGAATGTATGCATGCATTATGCTATATTCTAGGTTGATTTGCGTGTAGGCGCTAAAAGGGTTCAAGAGCTGTATCACGTTGTTAGGGAACTATTCATTTTTTCTATTTAATTGCATTTATTCTATAGTATTCTCGTCTTTTTGGTTTTCCTATGTTTATAAATGTAATTGCATAAAAAGATAAGAGCTTGAATTGAAAGTTTTTATAATTATGATCTTCAACTCAAAAAATAGACTGATGTTAATTGGTTACCGCAATGATCAAACTTTTTAATACTTTGAAGTATTGTCCAGTTAGTTATTTTAGTTTATTTTTACATCAGCTTAAAAAAACCATCTATTTCCGTTGATGGTTATAAGAAACAAATTGAGTTTTAAATTGACTGGTATAAAAATCGTAAAAAAAATATTTGAAAAATAAAAGAAATGAATCAAAACTATGCTCCATCATTCATAAGACATCAAAAGTCATAAATTCGATTTCATACAAATAAATATTCTAGAGCCGGAGCAGATTCATTCGAACGAGAATCCCCAATAATCTATAAAAGGTCCTTGACTAAACAATGCGAAGGACCGGAACAAAAAGAGAGCTCCGCGATGCAAGAGACGAAATTAAATCGGTATAACAACACCGAGACGAGAATGTATTTACCATCTACCCAGCGGAGCCTATTCACCGAGCACTTTCGCGATGAACCATTCTATTTGCGACTCAATTTTTCATTGTTCGATTTCGCGCAGCAAGAACAGAGGCTTGTTGTAAGCGGCGTAAACAAAGGCCGCGAGCGATAATGGATCATCTGATTGCCGCGGAAGCCGAAGCTATCAAGTTCCGACTGGTGCCTTTCTCTCTCTCTTGCTTCCTGACCGAGCTTATTTCGGAATATATAGCCGTGACTATTACTACCACCGGAGCGGCCGCTCCGCCGGAGTTCGAATTTAAACCGAACAATGAGTCACTTGCAAGTATAGGGTAACTGAGGTATTGCTATAGTCGCTGCGTACTTTGGCTAAGTTCGCCGAAGGAAAAAGACTTTCGAGAGCAATGACGTAGCTAAATCCTATTGCGTATTTATTGAAATTCCCTTTCGATCTAAGTTCATAAGTTCATTTCAATTCTTTATTTTGATCAGCATTATCCGAGTTATAGATAATGAAAAAGGTCAATATTTATAAAGATAAATTTAGTTAAAGAATTGATAAGATAAAGATTTAAGATTTAAGATTAAATATCTGTTTTATGGTTGTACGATACTGAACATAGTAAAGGATTTATGTTTTGAATGCAAGCTGTATACGGGTTAATTTCGATTGAAAATTCCTATTCATATAATGGTGACTAAGAGAAAACAAGTCCACATAAATTTATATGACTTATTAATATTCATAATATTCGTATTTAATAATTACCCATGGCTCGGTTTATGGAAACGCTTAAATCAAAAATAATTGTATCAAAAACAAATGAATAAAATTTATGCGAACATAACTACCGTTGGCATATTTGAAAGAGATGGTAAAAGACAAATTTATGAAAATGTTGAAAAATAAAAACTTTTATTTTCTAAGAAAATTTCTCAGTGAATATTTATCGTACTTTTTAGAATCAATTTTGAACGAATTTTATGGTTAATCCGTAACATTATTCATTTATTCAATCATATTTTAATATCTTGCAATAAAATACAAATTTATTCTTGATCGTAAAACGTAGACAAATTTTTTAACAAAACAAATACATGCATCTCCCAACAAGGGACCCCTTCCATTTAGACCAAAAAAATTTTATTTAAATGCAAGATTGCAGATAAACCTTCATTAGCCCCTTAAAATTAAAGCTCGCCAACAGTCTTTTAAATAACCCCGACTTCATTAACCGAGCAGTTCTGAATACCATCAGAACTTCGGCGCAGCCTTCTAAAAAAGCATTGCTCCTCGCTCTCTCATTATTTCCCGTAAGCACGGGCAAATAGAAAGCGCGAAATTCGGAATATCGATTTCCCCGCATCTCCGTACGAGATAACCCACTCGAACAAGTCCGTCTCTCGTTACGGGGCCCGGCGAAAAATGCTAAATTAAAAGCTCGCACTGCAGTCCCTTTCCCTTCTCCCCCCCTCCGCGCTCTCCCAAGGTGATTAGCAAGCCAAATATCTGCAGGCTCGTTACGGTGTCGAGCTCACAGAGTCCATAATCAACGATGCATAAGTAGCGTCCGCACGAGCTGCGCGCGCGCGCGTTTTATGCAGCCGGAGTGAAGGACTCGTGAGCCTCGGCGCTGTGGGACAAATTGATGAATTTTGCAGGCTGCTGTTCTTATATGCTGTCTTAACGGAGAGAGCACTTGCAACTTTGTTTTTCCCCCGTTGCCGTGCGAAATATAATTTTAATTTACATTCCGCCGGGGGGTTTTATATATTTTAGTAACTGGATTTTGCAAACAAATTAATGTGGAATTATGTCGAGGAGGAGAATTTATTTTTTTTTGGTCGGCAAGTTTCTGCGTAAGTAATAATTTATGTGAGCCTTTAAAACTTTACGCGCCTTATAACAGAACTAAATATTTAAGCAGCAGAGAGAGCGCCTTAGTCGAGAGCTTTTAGCTGATTAACTTCAAACTTGTATGTTTTCGCATGGAAACTTTTCACTTTCACAGGTTTCTTTAATTAGAACAAAATCCCAACAATTAGTCCGGAATCAATTCAAATAAATTGTTTAAAATTGCCTTTCTGCCTGCGCAAGTACAAACAAACCCATCCCGCGAAGAATATTAAGAAAATTAGCATTTTATCGACAGCTAAGGCCGGCAGTAAACAAGCGCTCGAAGCGATCGGCGCATAAAATCAGAGCGGCGGCAACTCCCCCTCCAGGCATGGATATATCAATCACCAGGGCACGGCAATAATTAATCGGGCGTGTAGCTTGATTCGACTGTCTTCCAGCTCTCTCGCATCCTGGACCGACCGACTCCTCCTCGATACGCGAATTACCATGCTAATGCCTGCGCAGACTGCCGGCCCCGCGTATGAATAAAACATGCCATAAGTCATCGGGCGACGGGCATTGTGTCCGGCCGGGCTCGAGTTTCGAGGTTTTCGGAAAGCGGCGGCGAGCGAGACACTTTTTGAATACTCGATCGAGCAGCAGCGTCGACCTTTTTTGCGCCCGAGTGTCAAAAGTTAACGCGCCGCGGCTCTCTCTCTCTCTCTTTCTGTGTGGGTGGGTGTGTTGGTGTATTCGCGAGACTGCCGCCTGCATGCCAAGCGCGTACTGGCAGTCTCCTTTTCGTGTTTTCGAAAAGGAGAGTCGGGAATGCAAATTGCGCGCCGCCCGGAGCGAGGATGCGACGTAAGTAGGTGTCGGGATGCAGTCGTGATCTACGCGTCTGCACCTTGTATTTGAGAGAAACTTTTTATTTGAGAGATGCCTTTTGGAATGCAGCGAGGTTCGAGAGGAAGGCGGTATTTCTGTTGCGACAGGTGGCTTTTTTTTAATAGAATTAAGTCGCCCGGTGTTTGGGCTTGTAATTACTGTACAGTTTAATTTATGTGCATAATTTTGATTTTCCAGTTTTTCGTAATTGTGTTAAATGACTTGCCTCTATTTCTATTAAAATTTAGTCGTTTAACAAATTTTTTGTTTTTAAATTGCGGAACACGCACGTAAATTACTTTATTCAGTATATTCAGATGCAAAATTTTGTAACGAAATTTTCGCCAACGCAAAGTGCTTTTTACACTTATTCTGGGTTTTTAACGAAAAATGAAAATATTTAAGGGGTAAAAGAGGTAAAAAGGCTTTTCTGTACATTTTCAATGCTTTTACATTACACATGTACAATAATAATCTCATTAAATTTCACCAGCGAGTTAAAATATTCGATTCTCGATATTCACTTCAGGAAGATCAAATAAATTATGATAAAATATTCACCAACAAAATAATGTACAAATTACAATAATTTATTACGAAAATATCAGGACTCGAGGAATAAAAATAAAGTTCCATTGAAATCCAACAATCCACTCACACAAAGCATCAACCAAAAATAAAAATAAAAGTTTGGAGTTTAAATCGTATTCCCACATGTCAACTTATCAAATTTACCAACGTTGTTAACAGGAGAGTCATTAAGAGACAGCCGGCAAAGGAAAATCTTTTTGGTCTTTTCGCGCGCCGGGACGCCGGGCTCGTAAAATCAAATTAAAATCAGTCGGTAACTCGATATCACTTAACTCAGTTTCGTTCACTCGACGTATACAAAAATATCGAATTTCCGCGGCGTATACGCAGGCAGAACACGGCGCAGCGCTCGCTTTTGACGAGATGCCATCAATTTTCGTTAACGCAAATTGTTACAGTTTTTTTAATTAGGCAGTTCACGCCGCTTGCCGAACAGCCGCTCTCTCTTTCTCTCTCGGCGCGCCTGCGCATAAACCTCTTTAATTCCTCGTTATTTTCAGCGCGCGTGTAGCCCATTCAGCAAAATGCATGCGCCTCGTCGAGAGAACGCGTTTCTCGTTCGAGAAGCAGGGCCCGATGTCCTCAAGGGAGGATTAAAAATGCTAATGTCGAGGATTCGTAACGAGCGCGAGCTGCGAATGAGGCACGTCGCGGAACGAAACGATGTGAATTATGGAGGAATCTGCAGGATATTTGTTGCTTTCGTTTTGCGCGCTTACATTGTTTCTCGTTTAACGAAGATAAACTGTTTACTTGGGATTGCATTAACCTGACGGATTGTTTAGCTTGAAAATTTTTGTTTGTAATATCAATGAGCGTTGGACGCTGCAATTGAAATTTGCATTTTACAATTTTGTCGAGTAGTCACTTTTATTTGTTACATAATATCAAATAAAATTCACACGAGCCCTTTGATTAATCTTTTTGAAGCTGATGAATATTTTGAAAATTAAATTTCTTCATTTTACAAATTGCATTACGAATGAAGTAATCTGCACAATGCAAATCAGATGCAACCGACCTGTTTTTTGAAAAAGAATGCCATATTTACAACCTTTATTCAGTGTTCGTTATCACAATGCTTCACAGAGCTGTTTTTAAAAATACCACTTCTACCCGGTAAGAAATAAGGCAACAAGCGTTTCTGCGTGTAAAGATAACCGAAAACTAATAAAGCGAAATCAATATAAAAAATTCTCGAAAAGAACGATACGGGCTTACAAGAAAAATTCCGGCAATCTGTAAAGTCAGCAGCGAGAAGAGACTCTCGAGAAATAAACAGCGTGCGGTCGGGGAACAAGCAAAAATAAACGTATAGATAAGCCGTGTATACGTAAGAAAGGCCAGGCGGGGAGGAGAATTCGCGCCGCGCGCAAAAAGCAAAAGCAAAAGACAGACGCGGAAAGGGCTGATGTCATTATTCGGAGCCGAGAGAATAAAGTGAATTCTTTATCGCGTCGAATCCGCGCGTGTAACGTGTCGCGCCTTTACGATCTCCTCCTCGCGCGAGCTGCGAGATTCCCGCCTCCGATAAAGCGATTTCGCCGGGCTGCCAGCCTCGAGAAACTCGAAATGCGTGTCCGGTATTATTGCGCCGCGCGACTTCGCGGCCGCGGAGTGGGGGGAAAAATAAAGGAGCGGGACCTGTAAATTCACGCTGTTATACTGCGCCGGGGAGACGTTAACGCGCGAGCTTGCATGCGCGGTGAAAAAATTATTCGCTCGGAATTAACTCGGAACGAGAGCTCGTTGCACTTAGATTTAGCTCCTGGTTTTTCAACGGGAAGTCGCCGTCGTTTACGGCGGCATTGAGGCCCGATTTGATTTACTGAGTTCGAAGTAAGGAGTTTGCAAATTATTTCGTTCTAAGAGAGAGGAGAAGGAGGCGGTTGTGGACGCTAATTAGATGCTGATGGTTTATGCCGATGTTTTTGTAAAAGAAAGAGCGCTTCCTTATGTCTCTGAAAGCAGCTGAGCACTTGTAAAGATTGTTAAGGCTGCTTGTCAAGATTAAAATGTGGAAAGTACAGCTTTAAAAAGGTGCTTAATAAATTAAAGCTTTTAGTTACTTGACTTGAAAGGACAATGGCAACGAGGGTTGTAACTTTTTATTTAAGCATAATCGGCTAGATAATAAGTAACAGAAATTCAAATTTTCTTGAATAAATTTTTCATTTTTAAAAAGATTTAAAAACTTTTGGAACTGATTAAATGATTTCAAAATTCAAGAATTTCATTTAAAAACTTATGAATCATTATGCGAACTTTATTTTAAATGACCATTTAAATATTTCCTGCTACCAGCATCATTGTGCTAAAAAAAAATTTACTTTGCAGAGAGGATATTGCAGTTATTTAACGCCTCTTCTATACATAATTAGCATACTGTGAACATAATATTACTCATTGAGCAATTCAATACTAGTATGGACAGCGTATTCTTTTGCTAAATTTTTAATTTAAGATTTATTCGTATTTGTCTACACATAACTGCCTTAACATTAAATTAATTAGTAGCATCACCAGAATATAAATTATTCATCCTTATGCCTATAACATTTTTTTTAATAATTTATTTTTCATTTTTTTCTCAATTTGCTCAACGCATAACGTCTATCCATATTTCCTTGACTAAGTGAAAGTTACTGTATACGGTCCCACAAATATAGCATGGATTCTTAAAATATAATGCAAAGTAAAATTTTCAAAACCCTAATCTGGGAAGGAATGAAAAAACCCTAGTAATTTAAACCGTCCTCCAATAACCCTTTCCCAAGAAAAATTAGTTTTTAATCTTTTCCGACCGAAAGCAACCGAAATTCGAACTCGGGAATTTCGGTCTCTCTTGGCGGCACATATAAAGGCGATGATCCTAGTTTGTCTCTACTTACGTGCGCCGGAATCCTGCGCTTACACGGGAAACTCATCTCGGCTCCGTCACGATCGAGTCGATCTTTAAAGGAGACCTTGAGCCGCGGCGCCGTTATCTCCTCTCTATCCGCATTACCATAACCTCAAATCCGGCCGGGTTTAGGGGGACTTTCGTGTCCCTTGCTCCGCTTTATCGTACGACCTTCGTCGGCTCCTTCTTATTCTCCGGTTTCTTAGGTGTTCCCGGTCTTCTCCAGTCTTTCGCCAGGGTCAATGTACATATTTTACTGCCGCAAACACAATCGCGCTCCCGCACTGGAGGCTGATAAAAAAGGAGGCTTTTTCGGGCTGGTCACCTGGGGTTCGGAAGAATGCATTGGGTAGGTATAACTATCTCGTATCTTTTGGGGTTTGATGTATGTAGATTGTTATTAATTTGAAGAGTCCGTGTTATTAATTTGAGGAGAAACAACCTGAAGATATTTTTTTAAAGTTATTTATTTCAAGTTGATTTTTTAATATTTTTTGTATACATGTATTATAAGGGAAATGTTAAAAATTATTTTTAAAAAATTAAATGGAGTGGAGCAGTATTACTGGAATTAAATGTTTTAATAGGTATTTATAGTGCAAAAGACATTCTAAGAATAGTAAACACTCTACATTCTATTCCTTTTTATAGGAAATAAACGTAATGAAGTGCATTTACTCATGTAGTTAGCTCAAAGTCTCCTTTCACGATGGCTTTAGAGACGGTTTAAGTAGTTCAGCCTACGTATATATAGACTCTTATGGACGACGTGCTCCACTATATATCTATGCACGTCTATGCCTTTACTGCAATTACCCGTTGTCATAGTAAACAAGTAGTTAACGTCAGCGAGTTGAAACAATTCTTTTAAATCCTGCTCTCAATGCATTAATCATTGCTTAATTTTAGTAACAAATCAGCTCCAACCAAATGATGAAATTTACTGAAAAAATCAAACCATTCCAGACACCGAAATCTACATGAAACTACTTTAAAACGATAATTTCAGATAAGACACCGATCCGGTCCAATAAAGCTACATTACGTAAGAACATCTTCGAACAAACCACTAAAGAAGCGCATTCTCCGCTCGAGCATCCTCCCGAAGCAATTAAAGCGGTTGTACTCGGCGATACCGCAGAATCTCTAACATTAGGCTTAAAGCATTGAAGGGAGGCAGCGAAAAGGTCGAAACAGAAGAGCCCGGGGGAGCGGGAGCAAAAAGGAACAAGCCAGCGAAAGACGCAATAGAATTAGAAAGCCCGAATGAAAGCCCCGAAGAAAGAGGAGCCGCGCGCGGTACCGCTTCTCCGTCGAAGCGGAGGAGGAGGAGGAGGAGGGAACATCGCGAAAAAAGGAAGACGCTGCGCTGGAGAACGTCTAGACGCTTGGCGGTGGTCTGCGGTAGCTCCGGTAGTTAGGCGGCGGCCCGCGCTTTTCAACCGTGTAGGTGAGCCGTGTTTACCCAACTGACGCTCCCCCTCGTCTCCGAACAAGTGCCTCTCCTCCACCCCCTTTTCTCGCTGCTGCCGCTGACCTTAGTTCTGCGTTGGCGTGTTTGAAAAAGGATCGGCTGTTTGACTGTGATCAATAACTTTTGATGCGGAGGCATCGATGTGTCCGAGTAATTTGTAGGTGTATACTCTTTTACGGAGGCATGAACTAGATTCATGGCCCGGTTTGTTGCGCGCGATTTATTAACTAAATTCAGAGCCGGTGATTAATAACCGTAATCAATAATATGCAGTTACTGCTGATGTATGTCCTGCGAGGCTTAGGCGTCTAGAAAAATGGCTTACTAAATCAATTATTGATAGCTGTATACATTTTTGCAAATAGGTTGATAAATATTAATTTCAAGCTGCGCTGACAAACGGATAAAGCTTTATGATAAATCTCGTACGAAATCTTACGTAAGGACCTTTATTTAAAGCTTAACTGAAAATTTCGTTATCAAAAGTCAATAAACTCAATATCAGGGCTGCCGACTTGAATGGTCCACATCATTACATAAAATCAAAGAATAGCCTTCAATCCATAATGCAGCATTCAATTGGCTTCGCCAGACTGTTTTTCCCCTTATTTTCCTTGGGGCTTTCTCTAACTGAAAGTTTTTGCTCTTGGGCTCGTCTCTTTTTATCCTTCCCACACACGAGTAAGAGAGAGAGAGAGAGAGAGAGAGAGAGGGAGAGCTGTCTTGCGCAGATCTCGCGGCGGCTCTCAGGAATTCCCTGTACACACGGAGGGGTTTACACAACGTTTTCCGCCCTCGCGACAACGTCCGAGGAGGATGACGGGCTCGCGTTCGCTTGTATTTCATTATCGGATGTCGATCTGAGTAATTGGACAGTTCCCCCCCGAGAGAGAGAGAGAGAGAGAGAGAGAGAGCGCGAGAGAGGCCGCGGAGGATGAGTACACGCCGGCTATTTGCTTTGTCCCCGTGGCGTGCGCTACTGGCTCCTCTCCGCTTCCTTCATTCTTCTTCCGAGCCGGCGAGCCTTTCCTTTTTTTTCACCTGTCAATTTTCGAAAATGTGACTGCGCTATTTTCTGCACTGCGGCCGGGAGGATTGATCGGATTGCGTAATAAACTTTAATTATATCTAGTGTCGACGGGTAACTGATACAAACGGCTCTTTTCAGTTTGGAGATTTGCAATCTAGTACAGATTCAATGTCATTATCACTTGTGGTAAACTTGAGTGTCATTTCGCGTAATTAGAAAACTTCTTAGTAAAACCCACAGAGATGATTACTGCCTTTCTTGTCGTAAGCCACAAAACCACAAGAAAGCTGTTTTAGGAAATCCACACGCCGCGCTGTTACAAAATAATTTCTTCAAAACTATTCCGACAACCCACGCTTAGTCACCAACATCTAAAGGAGACTGACAAAACGACTCATTTATCCATCTAATTTGTCTGTTACGGGAAGGAAACGAGCACAGAGGTCGGCGTCTGAAGAAAATTTATCGCCCAAATCACAGCGCGCAGGACGATATTTCTTAGCCGAAGTCTCCGAGCGGCGCACAACAATAAAAATTCCGTGCGCCGTTCTACGAAGCGCCAAGAACAGGATCCGATGCCGAAAAAGTAGCTCCGCCAGCTATATCGCGCTAAATTCGAGAGAGAGAAAGAGAGAAAGAACGACCGCCTAATCTCTCCACCTCCGCCGACGCGAGATAGAAAGAGAGAGAGATGATAAATCGAGCTGATTTATCGCGAGCCGCTCGACTAATGCGGGAGAGACGCGCAGCCTGGCTTACGCGCGTCGCCGATTAATCGTCGAGTCTTCGGCTTTTTTTCTCGGGCTTTGGATTTGTATTAGGAACTTTTCGGTGATGTAATGCGGATACTTCGAAGATTGTGCGCTCGATATTTTGGTGGTGGGTTATTTCGGGGGACGCGATTGCTTATTTTTCGGGATTTCTTTTTAGGCGGGCATGAGCGATTTATGCGGTGTTTGTAAGATGTGCTGTTGTTTTCTTTGGATGACACACTTTTTTATTGTGAGATTTGAGGTGGTAAAAATGTAATCTAATAAATAAAAAAAATCGGTTTTTATACCAAGCATTTGCAGCGGAAAGAAATTTTATGATGAATAACTAGTAATATCGACGTGTAATCTTGAAATAAATGGGGACATTTGCAGCTTCAAGCCTGTATCGTATATTGATTTTTTATGTGGAAACTTTTCTCGTTATTTTTCCGAAGTTTCATTCAAGTTTTCGGGTATAAACGGTAGTTTTTATTACTTTATCAAATTATTGAAAATGTGGAAATTCAGATTTCAATCATAATATAAGGTGAAACTATAATAAAATTCAGTTTTTTACTCCCCAAACTTTTCCTACATTTCCAACGTCGCTCCTCTTTAAAAGCGAATCAAACTGAAACCAACAACTTCTGAACGTATCCGCGAAACAACAATAATCGATTCAATCCGTCCGGCGCAAAAACAGGAATCCAAAGCAAAACTCAAAGTCGCGCAAAGCTCCGCGGTATAAAACTCGCGGCTTCGGAAACTCCTCTTTGCGCCGCCTCGCGCGCTCTGCACGTACGTGTGTCCGTGCGGGCTTCTAAGGACGAGGAACTCGCGTGTGATACGCTTAATTATTTATGAGCTATAGCTGCAGCTCTCGCGGAATAAGCTCCTTAGGCGCTCGGCTTCGAATCTCGCGGCTGATTTCGTATTCCGATTTATGCGCGAAGAGAAAGACGCTCCTCGAATGTATATATACGCGGGTATGTGTGCTCGCCTTTTTCCGTTTGATTTGCAAATTAGATGGGGAGGAAAGAAGTGTGTCTGGCTCGCGCTGTAGATCTTTCTCGGTCTCTCCCTCTCTCTCTCTCTCGGCGAGAGCCTAAGAAATGATCTAGGTATTGGCTCTTGCCAGCCAGACGGCTTTTATATTAAATTGAATTGTGCCGCGGCTGCCCATTTATCATTCGGATTCTTTTGACTTTCCATTCATCATGTTGGATATAAGGTACACGGGATAGAAATTGAATACATTAGAAATTAATTTAGTGCTTTAATGATTGAATGCACGCTAAATTGATTGCAAAGCTGCGCTCTTGTCAATGATTTTAAATAAAGAACTGCAAGTATTCGAAAAATATTATTTTTTAGTATTTTTTAAAATATCACATTTAAGTGTATTTGTTGAACAAAATAATTAATAAATATGATTTTTGTAATATTTATAAAAAAAATAAGTGGAAATAGTAAATGATATTTTATAAAAAAAAATTCATTTTATTCAATGTTTGTTTTTCTTAAAATCTTGAAATTGAGAACCATCAGGTTTACGGTAAAAAATTTCTTTTCCGAATACATTCATCATTTACAGATGAAGCGGCAATATTGAAGGAACTTTTTTAAAAAATTAAAACTATTTAATTAAACGAGTCAAAGGATATTCTTTGAAAAGGTTCGCATGCGAAACCAGGAAGATGAAAAAAGTGAAGCAGCAATGTAATCAATGAAACTGCAGGCAGCCGCAGCGCAGAACAATTAATCAACAATGCCCGTAGCAATTAACATTCCTCTAAACTCTGGAGGACGGCGCTAAAAATAAATCCCCTTTTACCTCCCTCGCGCGCACATCGAAAACCGAGTTATGCTTGTATACCTACACCGGTACTCCAGCTTTCAATCCAATTTAAACATTTATATATTTGCACACCGTCGCCGACTCTGGCTGCATGCGAATTTTTTAATTCCGTGATTTCTCTGCAAACGAGAGAGGCGCGCCGACGAATCGCCAAACATCAATGGCGAAATACGTTAAATAAAGCCGCACGCGGATATACACGAGTTTTTCCGCCCTCTCCCCGATTCCCCGCCATCTCGTATATATACATCCCCAAGCCAAACAAAGTCGGTGCAATTGATTTTATTTGCAAAACGTAATTTGTGTGCTCGGATCGCGCCATTCATGCGTGCGACGCCGAGAAAACCAAAGGAAAACATCTTGGATCGGGGGAATTCCTGTTGCTTTTTCCCTTCTTCGATTACGCGGCAGCCTATCGTTTCGCCTCGTCGTGTATCATTGCGCGTGTTTGCCGTTTTTTCCCTCCTGCACTCCCCGTATCGTTCGCTACTTGGCGCGCAATTTCGCTCGGTTTAATTTACAAAATTCGCTACGTACGTACGTGCAAACACGCGAGCCGAGAGCGCCGTAGAGACGCTTTAATGTGGCGATATTTACTCGATCGCTTCGGCCGATTCTCCGCGAGCAAACAGTTTCTTCGAATGCCTGGCCTGGGGAAAGATTATTATTATTGGAGCGGCTTGGCGGTACTGTCGATTAAAGGAAGTATATGCTTTTAATTTTCTGCGCGAGCTTTCGTGCAATAAAGATTGAAACAAACTGTGGCGTTTAAAGCAATTGCCTTTTTTATGTTGTTCGACGAGCGACTTGAGAGGTAAGTAGAAATTTCAAGGCTAGAGATTTTAGATTGCTTTCAAGCTCCTGTGATAATCAAAGGTAATTTATGATTTCGGAAGTAGAAAAGATTATCGAATTCTCTTTAAAAAGGTCTGCGCAAGTTTCCACTAAAACTATGGAATCAGAAGCAGAAATACTAACTTTAATATGAATATAAACATTCAAAAAATCTTTTTCTTAGTGCGACTAAACAGAGTTAAAAAAATCTGCATTGAGATTTCTTGTACAGCTGCCTTGGATAGGATTTCAAAGACTGTTTATGCTGGAAAGAATATCAAGCAATACAAAAATAGAATTTTTAGAAACAATTATTACTCATGTAAGTTGAATCATAAAGATGTACAATATCTATAGAGTTCTGATCATTTCGACGCTTTGTAATTATTATTCTAAGAAGTAGATACCATGTGCAAAGTACATTTGCTTACTAAAGTGAATATAATCAATTTATTTTTCAAAGAAACCATTTTCATTCTCATTGCCTTAAGAGTTTCGATTAGATTCGGTTACAATATTAACTTTGGTTACAAACTTCTTCGCAATAAAAGTGTCTACAAAAAACGCTTATAAAACACTTTATTCTCCTCAAAATTTGATCGCTTCCCACCGCCATCAAACTTCAAGCTCCCTCCTCATTCCCTCCGTTCCTCAAAGCAAGCGCAAGCCGGTGTACTCTCACTTGACGCTCTCATCGACAGTTCATTGGAATCGATCAGCAGCAGCGGCGGCAGCCGGCCGGTCATATTTATGCGGCAATGCGGCTGGTCATGAATAATCACGCGCGGCGTAACCTCATCTCGAAAGAGCCGAGGACGCCTGGCTCTCGGCCAGCGAGCTACGCAAAGGAACGAGGTACTGCACCCTGCTTTCCTCCCTTTTTCTTATGCTCTTTCGCGTGCCGAGTTTTACTGCCGCTCGCAGTCGCGTACCTGATCGTGATGCAGTTCCTCTACGTGCGGAGGAGCATCGACGGCCAGATGGATTCTCGGAGATTTACAAACGCTCGGATTCTGTGTTAGATAGATGGGTGTTCTTTTACGGAGTCTACGAGGGAAGTGCGGATAGATGTTATTCATAGTATACTCTTAAAAAAGTCAGTAAAGGGCTACTAAAGTTCAGTGTGTATTCACTGATTTGAATAATTACAAGTCACTTCTGACTAATAGCAGCTTAGAAGTAACCAATACTACAATAATAAACCATAGTGAATCTCATCTTTGATTTATCTGACAAATATTTGTCTTAAGGAACTAATAAAACGTTTTAGAAAATCAAAATTATAGTTTATAACTAAGCTGCATTTCATAAATTAAAAATTATTATTTTCCTAAAGGACTTTTACCTCACCGCAGTTTTACAAAGTTCCAGCGTGCTCAAAACTTACTCAAACATATTGTTGAAATTACACCCAACAGAGCTACTTTTTAATATTCTTCATAAACGACGCGAACGAGGGTTTAAAATCCCCAGCTTTCCGACAAAACATCACCGTCGGACGCGGAATGCCGTCAGCGCGCCTACGTAGCTCCGATAATATGATCTTGTTGTGTCTGAGTGCGCTTCGACATCGCCGTAGACTATACGTGGGATGCGCCCGCGGCTGCGTACGTCGGCGGTTTTCGCTTCGCCTCTCCTCCCTCCTTATTACGGGGCCTTTTTAGCCTCGTTATCTGCTCGACCTATGCACCGTCAATGCGGATGCAGTCGTAAGTTCGTTAAGGGAAATAATTATGATTGTTAGATAGAGGAGTTAATTGCTTCGATTGTTTCAGAGCTGCAGGTCGTTAAAGTCTTCTTTAAAGTCGCCTGGTTTATAAGTCGTCTTGTGGGAGTTTATTGATCATTATAACTTCTTGAAATTCTTTTTGCAGTTTGTCGTTATCGGTTATTGCTTTTGTAACCATGCACTTTGCACTGCAATCTTACCTGCTAAATTGCTCACGCTCGTCAATGATCTGGACGATTATTGCTGCACTCATCAATGACATGCACGATTATTGCTGGACTCCTACTCTGCTAGAGGGATCTCCTCATCGACACCAGGACCTAGGACCGAGCAAATAGCATTAGAAGATAATTAATAAGAATGAGTGTCAAAGCGTTGCTTGATCACTCTCATGGCTGTTAGTATGAGCATCATGCGCTCAACTTTGACATGCATGTTAGAATTTAAAGCATGCAAAAGGACAACACAAACAAGTACAGAAAAGCAAGCTTACAGTTGTATACTTACTTGTTATGAAAGCAGCTTTGTACCAGAAGAAACAGCAAGCAGGAAACATCTGCAGGGCTGTCATCTCATCGTTACTCAAATCCCATGTGCCACCCTAGGATGGATCCAAGGAAATTAATAATAATCTACAGTAAGTGAGAGTGTCAAGAGCTTACCTCTTTGACAGATGCTCTCACTGAAGTGTTAGTAGATGAAACATGCAGGTTAGTAAAACATAAACAAAGAGTAAAAGAAGTCTCACGAATGAGCACTTACCTGAATCGAATCGAAGGACGACTGCTGTATTGCTGCTGCCCAGCTACCAACAAGCTGCTGGAGGCTTGCACATTGGGCAGACAGCAGAGGTCGAAGACGGCGGCGAGGTACATACATAACCTCTCGCTGCTCGGTTTAGCGAGAATGTGCAAACACTGCACGGCAGCTCTCCAGTGCATCCACTGCCTCAACATGTTGGCGCACACCAAAAAACCCGTGTGGATCTCGCATTCTACGCGACAGAACATCGCAGTAGCTCTCGGCCGTGCGCGCACCACATCGCGAATTCGAAATTCGGAGCGGTGACGGTGTGCGCGGCAAAATGCGCAAAGCACCGAAAACGCGCCGCGGCTCGGCCAGCGCAGGCGAGCAACGACCGGCATGCACAGTTCCACGAAAATTGGCGCTCACATACAGGGACGCATGCGTGCAAGATCCCGAAGATTACGTCATGGGGCAGTATTTCGGTTGTGAAAAAGCTCTGGCAGCTTCTTTCGTCGAAAAACTTGTTCAACGGATTCTGAGAAGAACGTCACGAATCGAAAGGAGGACCACCATCTTGATGAGTCAACGTTATAAAAAAGGTTTAGTTTTCCTTACAGTTAGGCTCCGATGTCAAGCAACGGTCGCGCTCGCGTTCGCTTTCCGGGAACTCGCATTCCCGCGCATTTCTTAGTTACGTGATCATTCTCGTTAGTGAATTTATTGTTCGTGCTGCGTTAGCAGCTCACCCAGTTTGCATTAAGCTTTTATTGAACAAAGAATTTCTATATTTTGTTTTATTAAAATTCACTGTAGTGATTATTACAACCTAATATCCCGGTTCCCGCGTTTAAAAAATCTCGAATGCAAATGGCGGTTACACTTTATGTTAATTTTGGCGCGTGATACGTCAGCTAGGAAGGTAATAATTTTTCGTTTTTGCCTGAATCGATTAATATTTATTTAAAAGATAATTTAAAAATATATGTTAAAACGCGAGGCATTGTTTCTGTTTTATGGCGCACCCTCTAACTTATTGCAGCTCACTTTCGTGTCGAATAAAGTATTTTCGAGCGAATATTTCGAGAATTTATGAGCCTTTCGATTAATTTCTTTCATAAAGCAGTTTAATATTCGGAAAGTTATCTGCATACGTCTAACAAAACAATTAATTCTCACAGTTATGCTTTCAAAGCATGGACATACCTTGCCTATTAAAAGCAAATCTACTCGAAACGGTACTTGCTGATGGATTTAAAACAAAATCTGCAAAGCAGCGTTGACGAGTATGAAAATCCACGCGGAAAAATTAAGCCCTTCAGCGAAAAAAGCCAATCCGAGTGCCGGGAGAGGAAGGGCTGCAGACGTAATGGCAAAGTAGGACGCATTTCGCGTTCGGGCAAATCCAGAAAATCCCGGACAAACGTGCAGGATTAACGTCGCGCGCGTCCTTCCGCGCTTTATATAAGCTCCGTCGCGCAAACGGGGCCCGAAAGCTTGTTTCTTGCTTCGCACTTTACGCGCGCGTGTGTTCCTTTGTCCGGGCTGCCGCCGGATTTTTTGCCCCCTCTCGACAAAAAAGCTCTTTATCAGGGGGCGCTCGCGAGGATTAATTCTTTTCAGCGCGAGCGTTTCCGGGAGATCGCGATAGCCGTAATGAATTTTCACTGTTGCACACGGCGTCAATTCGCTTTTAATAAATTTTCTTTTGCGCTGCAGGTATTTAATGTCGCAGGCCTCGGCTCCTCCCGCACAGCTGAACCCGGTGAGTAAACATTTTCAGGCTCGTAAAAGCTGGCTTCCGTTTAAGGAGATTTAGTTAACACCGAGAAAGAAATTGCGTCGAAAATCCCGGCCCGAATATATAACACAGCTCCCGGCGTCGCGCGGCTCTCAGTATTTCCTAACAATCGGAGACGTCTCGAACGCGGAGACCGCAAAGCATCGAATCTCGCCGGTTTATCCAGCCGTAGAGGCTCCAATAAGCGGAGCCGCATTTACATCTAAACCCGCGCGGTGTGCATATCCCAACACAACCGATATATCTATATGGAGTCACAGAAGAGTGAGGGTGCCGCGCTCGAGAATTATCATTTTATTGGAAGGCTCCGCGGTAAAATAAAACGTGCCCCGGCACCGGCTGCGGCGCCTTTACTCCATTTCCCTCGACTTATCGCGCAGCTTTTTTCCATCCCTCCTCGATATTCGCGGCTGCGGATATATGTACGGAGAAGAAACCCTTCTCACCGCGTCAGCTGATTCGACGGCCAATATTCGCGCGGATATTCGAATCTGTGTGTGTCTGCCAACTCGGCAGAGCCACCGGTTTCTCATTGTACGTGTGCGTATGAATGTGTAATGCGCTGATATATCGCCCGGTGCCGCGGATGTGTGCGACTCGACGTTTGGCTCCGGCGCGAGGAAATATTCTTTATATTGGAGATACAAGGAGCCTGTGGGAAGAGAGAATGGCGCGGCGAGGCAGTGACTTTACGGAAATAATGGCGTTTTATCAGACGGAGATGTCTGTTTGAGAAATCTCGTATTTTCGCTGATCGGATTTAAATAAAAATATACTGCACGGGTGAGACGCCGGTTTACTGCGATAACTGCGATTTAATATGTAAACACTGAAAAAAAAAAAAAAAATCATTTCCCTCGCTCCGATCTAATTTACTTAATAAAAACAAAAGCTCGGCTTTCGCATTATTAAACGCGTTCTTTGATTTCCTAATAATAATAAGAAAGCAAATTAGCGAACTAGAGAAGAGAGGAAGCCCTAACAAGAGGCGAGACGGAGCGAAGAGCTCCGGGAGAGAGGGAGACAAATCCCGAAAATAATGCGTCCAAATTAACAGGGGACAGACTGTCAGATGAGGAGAGCGACGTGAAGGAGAGAGAGAGAGAGAGGCAGAAGGAGAAAGCCGAAACTCGAGGAAAGCTCGTCGGCGAGTGCCCTCGAGGGAGATAGAGTGTAGTGCATGCATCGTAGACTCGCGCAGACAGGCATCGTCTCGCCCGCGCGCCTACTCTCGAGACGGGGATTTTCGCAATCGGCAGACGCGCCGCCGCCGCCGCCGCCCGTTTGTTTTCGCGCTTCGCCCGAGCGCACCTTTTCCTGCGCGCGTGCAGTGTCTGTGCACATTGCACTTTCTGCGTTCGGAGTTTTGATTCGTCGCGCCGAGGTCGGGAGCTAGGGTCTTTGTCGTCCGAGCGAGCTGGCTTGTCGATGGGTTTTTAATGCAGGGGCTTTTCAGGCGCCGGGGCTGGATTATTTATTTTTTTTTTTTTCTAGCTTCCTGCAGCTCTTCCTCCGGTGGAATCGATGAATTTCAAGGTTAGTAATTTTTGCTTTTTAATAAATAGCATTAAAAGATGTTTGTTTCTTATTAAATTTTCAGCTAAAGGTAGGTGGAACCTGACATTGATTTATGTAAGCGGGCTCTCATAATCAATGATTTATGCACGAATAGCTGTTGAACAGTTTTTTGCCATTCATTTTTCCTTTCGAAGCCTATATTCCCTTATGTAACATTTTTATTCAGAAGCTTTAGACCTGCCTTTTTCTTAAAATATTTACTTCGAATACTGAACTATCGCAAAAAGCTGGTTTACGAAACGCATATATTTCACCCCGCAATTTCATAAAAAGAAATCCCAGTAGACTTCACGACTTCGCGAGAAACTCAAACGAACTCGTAACTTACTTCGAAATCACCCTCGCTCAAGATCTCGCAACAAGTGCCGCACTAAAAACCGTCCACGCGCCGAACAAGTAATGAAAGACGAATTCGACCGCCGCCGAAATATCTAATAATTCCCTCCGCGGGTCGTATGTGCCGAGCGCACTGCAACCTTCTCTCCCCCGGGCGATATAAATCGAGAGGCGAAGTTGGCGCGTAAAAAAGTCGGGCGGCGACGCGCATAACGCCCGGGCCGATCGGCCATTCGGCGCCGATCGTAATCATAAATTAGGTCCGCGAGCCGGGCCGAGAACGGCTAATAAACACGAGCTGACGCGCGAGAGCAGCCACTGTGCGCGCATCGATACTTTGCGCACGTGCTGCTGCTGCTGCTGCCGCTGCCGCGCGGCGCCGGTTGTGCGCTCAATTCCGGGCGAAAGTTGGGGGGGTGAGAAGAGCCCGGAAATTGCGCCGCGAAAAACTGTTAAGTGCCGTAGGTGGCCGGGCTGCCGTCGAATGTTTGTACGGTGTGTGTGGAGGTCTGGTCGGGTTGGAAAGTTTAATTGTCGATCTTCTTGGAAATTTGTGAAATTGAGTCCGGTTTATTAAGCTGGGTCGAAAGTAAATATTCTTTTTTTTTTTCAAATTTATAAAAATATTGTCCAAATATTTAATTATATTGAATATTTAATCGTCCCGGCTAAATTTCATTTAAAATAAATGTTTTTGCATGCGGCATAATACATAACCGACAACAATATTAAATATTAAATTGCAGTCTTCTTATGCAGCGTTTATTCTTATAACCTTTTATTATAAGAGCTGCTCGAACTTAAAGTAGGACTATGCTATATAATAAGAATTGTAACTTCGTTCACGTAAAAGATCACAATAAACCATATAGAAATAAATTTAAAATGCAAAAAAAACATTATTTTCTCTTTGCGAATTTAATTAGTAATGAATTCAAGTAATAATAACAAATCAGCAAAGAAGCACTAAAACTGCGCTGCGCTTCATCAATTTTTCATAATAATTAGCTTATACCAAGAGAGCCAGTAATTATGATAAACGTTAATACGTAACATACCGGCTAATGAACCTTAATATTAGCCGAGGGATTTCTAATCCGCCGTTACATAACGGATCGATGCATAATGCGTCGCGCCGCATAAAATAATTCGAAATCGGAAGTCCGATAATTGGGAAAAAATGAAAATCTCAAGAGAGGTAGAAAGAGAAAGAGGACGAGAGGGAGAGAGAGAGAGAGAGACAGAGGATAGCTTCATTCGCGACGCTTAATAGGGGTTGACGAGCGCCTCGAGATAAGCAATTTAGCCGTGACATCGCTCCGCTTTCCTCCCGGATGCGCACTTCTCTTTTACGCCTCGCTGTAATCTTTAACGATTCATTCTGCCAGCCGCCGCCGCTGCTGTTACGCAGTCTGCTCGTTTGTTGAATCAAGACGGAAGGGAAGGAAGACAGATAGAGAGGCAAAAAAAAAGGAGCGGAGGGAGAACGGATGCAGTGCTGAAATTGGGCTCAAAACTGCTCTACAGTTTTTCCTTCTCGGGATTTATGGCCGAATGAAATTATGGAAGATTATAGCGTCGACGTTCGAAATTGTTTTAAATACGTTGTACGTGGAAAGTTCGAATAAAGTAGACAGTAAATGAGAAATTATAATGTAGAAAGCGTTAGCTGTTGATGAATAAATTTTTTGAAAAGATAGATGAGGGTTATATTATATTCATACTCTCTCTATTGTATAAGCTGTCAGTACCTGTGGAATTAAGACTAAATTGATTGGAAAAGTTAACAGCAAAGATCAAACACAGTCGTTACGCCAGCGGATATTCGCAATTGTTTCGATAATTGATTGAGCTTTTCGTGCTAAATCTAATGGTAAATATACTATTATAAATTTGAATGTAATTCACAAGCAAAAGATAATAATTTCATTTGCGCGATTCAATCCGCTATAATCTGGTATTCTGCGCTTTGTGCGCGCTTTAATATCCACACAGAAACAACTACACTTTGATCAAGCTTTCGTAAATAACGGTCATCTCAGTCCTCGAACGTAAATTAATAACCAAGCCGGGACTAAACCCACGACTCGAGTTTAAAATAAATAAATTAATCAATCTCGGTAAGCAAAGACCCGATAAAATCTAGTTAGCATCGCCTCGGCAGAGCCAACCCAAGAAGTGCGAGGGTGTAGGGAACTCGTAGGGAAGAAAGTGGCCTATCAATAAGCCAGGCATCTCGACTCCTCTCTCTCTCTCTCTCTCTGCCGCCTTTTCGCGCGCGCGCTTTAAATATGCGGCTGACGTCGTGCTGCCTGCCTGCCTGCGGTGATTGGAGCCGGCAGCAGCAGCACGCGAAAAATGTTAATCGACGCGACCTCGCGTGCCATACCAATCGCCCACGCTCCCGGATTATTTATGCGCTTTTAAACTAACCCTTCCGTGTGCCGTTCAAGGCCTCCTTCCGCCGACGGCGCTCCAAGAGGAGAGCCGCGCTATCGCTCCGGAGCTCGTCGCCGGACGGTTGCGCTCTCTCTCTCCCCGTTTTTTATTATCTCCGATGCTCCGCGGGATGCGCGCGAGGCTTTTCCGACCTTTGGCCGATTGGATTTTTTGAGCGGCGTTGCGTCGTCGGATTTCTTTGATTGGAATCTTTGTCGGTGGCAGATGTTTATTTAAGGTATGAGAATATATAAGTCTGAACTTTTGGCTTTTAGGAGAGATGAGGAAAGGCAGTTGAAATTGAAATTCCCGGGATGTACAAAATAACTCTGTCTTGGGTCTAAAACAATACATTTAACACTTTTAAAATAATTTCACGATTACGATTCAAGTCAGCTGCGCAAAGAAATCTCCAAGTTTATCTTTGAAATCACACGTTGACAATGCACATTTATATTCTTTGTATATAGAATGACATTTTAATACTAATTTATTTGAAACTTTGTAGAGTGATGCAATTTATGTATTAATAATTCGCATTCTCACTTTTTAAAAACCTAATTAATTTTCATAAACTAGAGTTTAATTCCACTGAAACCATCAAATTGATTAACAATTTGAATATTAAAAGCTGCACGCTATAATAAAAGCACTTTCTTCGTACTAATATTTAAATTAAAGTGCAGCAAAGTACGGTTAATGCATATTTAAGCCTTCCACGAAAATGTTCGTTCCATCATTAGTACGCATTATACAGCTTATTCATCAACGTAAGAAGCACTCAATATACGCATTACAGAAAATTTCTCTTCAGCTGCGAACAATTGCTTTAATACCTCTTACGAGGAAAATTAAAATATACAAAAAGGAAATGAACTAAAGCTAACAAAATGCTGACCCAAAAAAAAGGGAACTCTCAACAAACGTATCTACTCTTTTCGGCGCGGGCCACCGTTTCGTCAAGTCAATTAACCTACATTTTTGCGCCTAAAAGTGAATAATGAAATACACAAGTGGCGCCTGGCGCCGCTACGGCTGCCTCTTTACTAAATTGACACGTCACACATTCAAAATGTAATTTCCTGGGTAGCGAGTCCTCTTGTATTGAATTTCCGCCTCCATTATTACACGGCTTTTGGCTTTTCCATCATATATATAAAAAATTCAAAGCCCTCCGTAATTTACTCTTTCCAAGAGGGCCGAAACGTTTTTTTGCGATAAGCAATTTAAAATGCGCGTATACGTTCTCGCGTTTATAATGAATATGAAACTTTTTCGCGCACGTTCCGATACGAGAATGCATTTAATAATTCCTTGATTTTGAAAGAAAAATTTTATTGTGCATTTTTGCAGCTGTTCGCAGAATTTTATTGGTAAAATTTTTAAATAATTAAATTGTATAATACAGGTGTTCGATATTTAAAAAAATGTTTTCAGGTTAATTCTGTTGGTTACATATTTTTTTAAATAAATGGGTTTAAAAAAAGGAAAGTCTAAATTGAGTTTTTTTGCAAGAATAAGTGCGGCTTGGATTAAATACGTAGTAATGAAGCTATGAAAATTGCAGCTTTTAATTACAATTTCTTACGGAATACGATATACAGACTCGCAAAAAATTTTCAGCAAAAAAGAACGCTAAAGAAAGAGCTTCACTCACAAAAGATAACCAATAAACAGGTCAATCATTACAAAAGATCTCAATCTCCATGTCCGACAAAAGCTCGGACAACGAAAATCCTAGTAAACATTGTACCGGTCCATCGAGGCGTAATAAATTTCGCGCCCATTGAATGCACACCATCTCATTATCCCATCGCTCTCTCCTCCCCCGTCGGATCCTCGGATCGCGCCCTTATACAGAAGCATGATTCAGCCGTCCTCCTACAAGATATTTAACTTTTCTCATTAATTCTCTGCGCTCGGAGGAGCCTCTCGCGCGCGCCCCGCCACGCTACGAGGCAGGAGGAGAGCGATACACATATATACATACACGTTATTTGGGCGAAAATTGAAGGGAAGCCGAAAACTCGCGCGTCCAGGAGCTGCCGCGGATCGATGAGTCGCCCGGCGCCTTCCTGTCGAACTTCCGTCCCGATCCGCGACTGAGGACCGCAGGACTTTATCCCCGTCGGCGAAGATGCAAGTTTAATCAGTGTGGCGCGCGGGGACTTATTTTTAACCGCTGACGTGGACGGACTTCGCGGCTTGAGGATCGAGAATCGATCCGGCGCGGTATTTTGGACTTGTCGGTGCTCGAAATGTAGTTTTTATTCTGGGCTTTTGTATTATTAGCGAGGAACCGCGACTTTCATTATGAGAAAGCGTCTTTCTCGAGACGTTCGCTGAATGTAAGTGGCTAAATATATACATCCGAGCAGTGCTATCACACAAACTACCACTCGCAAATTGCTATTTATGCACTATATAAAGATTTTTGCGCGCAGACTCACTTCCGAACCGCGCCCATAAACAATTCCACAAATTCAAAACTCGTTCCTTATATTCAAAACACTCGGCGCGGACACCAATAATTCATGTCTTTCATATTGCGGTGCGCACGCGCGCCGGCCAAAAAGGGGGGCGCGCGCGGGTGCGAATGAGGAACGGGCGCAAAATTTCGCGGCTCGCTGCAGCCTGCACCGCGGGCAAAAAGGGCGTGTATATATATAATTCGAAATCTTTATAGAGCAATTACGGCGCTCCACTCGGAGCGAGTTAGATATGTGTACTGCGCGCGCGAGTCGGATGATTGCTCGCCCCGGTACACACACACGCGCACACACACGGCAATCCCGGGGCTTAAACGGTTTAATCTCTTAATGGAAGAGCGAGTAGCCGGCCGATCGGGGCCCACTTTTCCCCGGAGTTCCGTCCTGCAGCGCGGCCGGAGAGCCTCCTCCCCCTCCCGGCCGGAGAGCCGGAAATGATAATTTCGCGCAATTGTGCCGCGAGCCCCCCTTTTTGCGCTCGACTCCGCAACGTAGACGCGCGTAGACGGAAATGCCTCGACGTGGCGCACACAACGGGTTTATATACGCCGCGGAGAGCGAAGTCCGATGGCTTATGATACGCCGCGCGCGCGCAATTTTCCTTCCGCGATTATCGGCCGTTCGTTGGAGATACGCGCGCGCTTTTCAATTTGCCGACGAGACCGATCGGGTCGATTGAAAGATTCGAGCGGATTTCAATCGGATGTGATGGAGGCGGGATTGCCGGCTTCCTTCGGGCTTTAATGGGGCTGTCTGATAAATCTCGCTTCGGACGTTGGACTGTTTTGACGTTTGTTGGGCCGGGGGAATAAAGTATGCCAATTGCACGCATAAATAGAAAGTATGGATTATTTTAGAAACAATTGATTTGTTATTTCAAAATACTGTATACTTGGATAGAAACCTCTGATGATCAAGTATTGAAATTTAATCTTCTAAATCCTTTTATGAAGTTATTATCCTCTTTTAGGAAACTTAATCTTTTATACATCGTTAAACTGATTGAGGAATTACGAAAGTAAATTGTCAGATTTTAATCGATCAATTGAATTTTACGAGAACTCGTTTCTTGCGGGAAATAACGCAGATATAATTTTATATTTTTGTTCTATAAAATAAATTAATGCACTAAAAAAATCAGCAATTTCTCAGATACAAATTGAAAAAAAGGAAGTTTACATACACTTTATCAAACTTCCGTTAAGAACAAAAAAAACCACCGAAGCGCGCAAACTGCAGTGGATTTCATCTTTGCGCAAGGCTCTTAATAAAGCAATTGCTGGCTCATATTTTTCTCATTAAAAACATAAAGTGCGTGTAATCTCGCGGCGCGGCTCCAAAAAACGTGAAAAACCACTCGCTCGCCCCACCCGAGCGACCGGAGCGCGCGGCGCCTTCCGTTAGCTCCGAGATGAAAAGCAGCGGCGGCGGCGAGCGCGGAGAAGCACAAAAAAAAGGACAAGCCGAGAGCGAACAAACAGGAAGGAGGGAAGCGAGCGAGTAATAGAGATACGTGTAAAGCGAGAGGGCAGATGAGCCGCGCCGTGCGAAAGGGTTAGTAATGCGCGCGGGCAGCGCGGAGTTTTACACGGAACGTCGTAAAGCTCCTCCCCATTTTTTGCGGAGCACGTGTGTTCGTTTCTCGAAGCCGCCTCCTCCTCTCCCCCCGGGCCAATTTTCTCCGGCGCCCTCTTCTTTCGGCGCCTTATCTCATTTTCGCGATGCTGCAGGTGCCGTTGTTTTACGTATATACCGGGGAGGGGCGTAGATTCCGCTGCGGGGATTTACGAACTGCGAGGTGTCAGATTGTGGATAAACGAAATTGTCGGGGAATAAAATTTTCGAATTTACAGGCAACCGCTGGGGAGCCCTCGCTGTACCGTTTATGCCCGGAGGGTTTTTAGGCGGGAGGTATTATTGCGGAGGAGTAAGTTTGCCGGAACTTATTGAAAACTATTTCGCGAAATTTTAGTTTTCTTTACCTTCCGGGTTTATTTCAGAAAGGATTTAACAGTTGATTTTTGCTTTATTAATCTTTTTCTTTTTTTATTTCTCTGTAAAGAAAGGAGCCTGCTAATAAATTTAACAAAGTCAATTTTTCCGAGAAAGTGAAAACAAAAAATGTACATGAAAAATGCCTCCCTATTGAAGTTTTTTTCCATTAATTGAAAATAGCACGTTGATTTCGTTTCGATTTTCTACTTTTTCATTTATATTTAAATCCACTGTGCAAACCTGCATTCAGCTTTTATTGATAAAATATTCATTGACCCATTTCTGCAAAAAACAACCCCAAAATTTTAATGTTCCGGTTAACGTATAGAAATTCAAAAACTTTCGCATCGACAGATTTTGTTTTGATAACATTATTCGCTTTCTTTTCTCACCCAAATCGTGTTGTATAACGCGTTAAAAACCTTCCTTTTTTTTTACATCGGCCAAACGCTGCACTCGCCGATGCGGCGATTGTTTAATTTTACATGTATTACAAACCTACGTCGTGACTTGCGAATTCTGCTCGTACTGGATAGAATGAATCGACATACCTGGAACAGACAAAGGGAAGAGTTCAGTGTGTACGCTCGCGTGTGTATATATATATATATAGAGAAGAAATTCATTAAAATTTCTATTGAGGCAGATTTGTATTATTTGGGCGCGCTTGAGCCTTTGTGCTCCCTGGCACATAGCGCCTCCCGCGCTAATAAATCATGGACAAAAATCGCGGCGCTGAATAAAAGGGAGAAGTCATTGATATTCAATAAACTTTCGTTCGGCGAATCAAATGTATTATTACATTCAATAAATAAATGCACGGCAATGGTGATAGTATTGGCAGAATCTCTGGTTTGTATCTTCAGCATATAAATTCAATAGAATATGAGAGTAGTAAGTCACAATGTCTTTCAACCGTTGGACGCATTTTTAAATATAATACTATTTTATTATATAAATTGTAATAAGTACTTCTTGTTATAAAAGCGTAATTAGAGACGTTTTTGTAATACATATAACACTTTAAACATACTCAGTTTAAGAAAGGCAGTTTACCCGGCTAAATACTCTTCAAAGCGACTTTAGTTGTTAAAACACACTTAAAAACATATTTTATAGCTTAGATATAATTTAGCTCCCAAAGAATTAAGGTTATCATGCACTTTATGACCCATTTCGAATCATAAAACGAAAATAATGATATATAACGTGCTCGTGAATTACTCAGAGTGCAGTTACTATTACAGATGTATATAAATTCTTTCAATTTCAAGCCATTACTCAAAATTAGGCCTCATTTCACGGGAAACAACAATTATCGATAATGCGACACTTTACTACCCCATTCGCGCTCAATCAGAGGTCACGCATAAGTCACCTCGTCACTACCTGAGAACCGTTCCGCGCCTGAAAAACTTCAGCTCCGATTCCCAGCCCATTGACGCAATAATAAGCCGCGATTACTCCGACTGTACCCCGGCATCCCCAGGTGATTGGCTCAATTCGCAAAGCTGCGAATCTGTTTGCGTCGAAACCGATCAGCCCCCTCCCCACTCGCAACTTATTCATAAAGTCGGCGCGGCGTTCCCGCGCGCACAGACACACAGAGCCGCGCGAAAGCGCTAAACAACGTTATCGCTCGCGAGATAAATCGAGCGAGAGCGGCCGCCGGCTGACTCGGCCGAAAGCGCGCGCCGCGACGCCTCGCTTTCACGGGAGCTTCTGCAGCGCCGCGCTGGAAAATTAATTACAGGGCGGCGGGGGCGCGCGGCATTAGCACCGGCCGCTAAATGAAACAAATGTCGCGGCTTCTGCAGCGAGAATTTGCCGGGGGGGAGAGAGGGAGTGAATTTACGCGGCGCGCGGATCGAGAGCGGAAAAATGACGGGCGGAATGGAGTTGATCGTTTTCGAGGAGCTGCGGCGGGGAGGGAATTTGGCGAAGTGCGGCGGTGGGTTGTAATTAAAATCGGAGCCAGTCATTGATTGATTAATTTGCTTTATTTCTCGATTGAATGGCTTTGTTATTCGAGGATTTAATAAAGGTTTTCGATGCTAATACAGCTCGATTTCAGCGATGGATTTGAAGCTTTTTAATTTGTTTACTTTTTAATTGGTCGGCGGATATTCATTTAAACAATTGTCAATAAATAATAGGATATGGATAAAAAATAGGTTACTCATCACTAATAAATATAACCAGTACCACTGCCTCACGCACAGATAGTATGACAAAGCGACAGAAAGCATTGGAGCAAGGTATGGCTATAAGAGAGTAAGAAAAGTAGCCGAAATACATAAATGTACGCCCGAAAGAAAGAGTATACGAGACAGAAAAATGAGTGAACGTAAGCGTAAACGAGATAATAAAGCGGCAAAGTGGAAACGGAAAAAAAGAAGAGCGAGCGGCGCGCGATAAAGAAAGTGAATGCGTAGCGCAAAGGGCGAGAATGAGAGAGCGCGACGACGCGAAGAAGAATAGCCCGGAATGCGCGAAAGAAGCTGCTGAAGTTATCGAGTAAAATAGAGGCAGCCGCAAGCTTCTGCCTCTCCCCCGCAGCAAGGAACTTGAGAAATAACGCACACCGCGGCAAGACCCTTTATACTCTCTCGGTATCTTTGCAACGCCGCTTGTTTACGACGCCGACGTTATATATACATCGCGGGCCGAGGGGGAGGGTAAGTATTTCATGCGCCGCGGGTCTGCGAGTCGCGCGCGCCGCCTATCTGCCCCTCTTGTTTATTACGCGAGCAAATGAACTGTTACGCGGCGGCGGCGGCGGCGGCGGCGGCGACGCGTTATTGCCGGCGAATGGATTCTTACGCGGTGTTTTACGCGCGCTTTCGCGGACCCGCTTACGCTCGCGGCCCTCTTTCCGCGCGGCGCGCTGAAAAAGCCCTGCAAGCTGGTCCCTTTTATGGAGCGACGATCGCGCGCTGAAACGGTTATTTACTGCTTCGGGGGGCCGGGATCGAATAAAAAAGCTTTTTGCTGATAATTCAATCTTACCCCGCGGGGGGGCTGAAATTGTTCGAGTATCGACGCACTTTGCGCAAACTCTTTTAGCCGCCCCGACTGCGCCTTCGAAGCGGTAATGTAATTTTGGAGAATGGGTTGCCGCGAAAACGGAGACGAGTCTTTGTTTTTGACGTTAAGCTGATTCGATTATTATTAGTTATGTTTAATCTAATTGTAGTGGCGTCGTTTATAAAACTGATGTAATTATTTGCAATTTAATTATGTACATTTTACGTTTTGACAATAATTTAAATTTCATGTAACGGAAAAAAATTTCATTTCTAGCTATACTTCATGATTGACGAAAAATGTCGACAAAAATCAGGTCGAATTAATCGACTGAAAATTTTAATAATCGTAAATTAAACTCGGAAAAATGACCTCTCATAAAAAAATCTGACTCTCCAGCATATTGGCGACGGCACAGACCAATATGCTCCACTCGGATTTATAAATAATCCTGGAAAAACTCTGGTAAAAGGCACCGTCGGCGAAATGAAAATAAAAGCAATCTATCGGGCCCGCGAGCAGGAACGAATATTCCGCAAGTATTTTTGGCATCGAAGCGAAGGTCGCGCGTAGACACTCGGCTTGCGTTTTCTCGCTCTCGGTGTCCGGAGAGAGAGAGCGCAAAACCACGAGCGGCAATTCATTAGCGGCCGCGCGGCCGAAATTCCTTGGATGCTGACGCGCGCTGGCGTCGCCGCCGTGCACCGGACGGGCATTAAATACGACACTTGCCGCCTTCGTTGCCACCGAAACTCTGACGGGAAAACTTGGGCGCGCGCGCGACGCGGGATGTGCGAGTAATGCGAGTTACAGACTACGCGGTGAGAGACGGGTCGCGTGTGGCTTTGGAAATTATTTATGGAGGAAATGGGATGCTCGAGGAGGAGGAGCTTCAAAGTGGAGGGGTTTCGGGAAAAATTCGTAGATGCTGCTTCGTTGGGAGGTCTGAAAATGGTTTCTTAATCTTTTTCGTGTTTTTGTTTCGAAGAATCTTACGATATATATTGTAGACGACAGAACTTTTGCGTTAAAACGTAAATTAACTAGCTACTTATAAGAGCAGCTCTTTGGATTAATTTATTTAACTTTGTCTGTATTTTAGTCATTTTCACTCAGCGGGCTTAATACTAATGTTTGAAACCATCATTACCAGAGTTCACTGAAATAATATTTAATTTAAATCTTGAACCCGCTGAAGAATATAAAACACTAAATTTTATTTTGTTATCAACTTTGAGCACTAAATATAATATTTTCGAATAAAATTAATTATAATTAAAAATTCTATAAAATTGTTCAATAAAAATGGACATATATTTTTGTATTTAAATAGTGGAAATAATTTACCGTATTTGCCGATTCAGATCGCGTGACCTACACAGAACGCCGGGTTTTATCGCAACTAATTTAATTTACGAAACGCTTTACAGACTTAGTGTAAGTATCTCATTTACCAAGACGATAAATCCATTCGAAGAAAATGCAATTTGAATTAACTTTGTGCTTAAATGTTTTACCAAGTAGAAGAAGGAAAATATACACATTGAATCAATAAAGCCATTAGTCAGCGACTTTTTAAAAAGGACAGCTCGAGCAGGCAATCAATATCCACACTTAGCTCCCGTAAGAATCGAAACTCTTCAATTATCAAAATCGAAATGGGAATTCGGTAGTATTTTCGAGAACTTCCAGCCGAGGCCGGAGAGCTTAAAATAAAGAACGAAGATCCGAGAGCTGGCCAGCTCCGCGTCCGATGGGGAAGCGAATATCGGAATTTCATTCAAAAAGTTCTATTCAGGAACCGCTCCCCGGGCGAAGTTTTTCCCTTTAATCATCATTTTAAATTCAAATAGTCGCGGGGAAGAAGCGTCGGCAGTAATTGAGACACTTAGCCCAGTTCCAGCGATTAACCTGTACAACTGGCACACACCTATATATATACATAAAGGCGGATTCCCTTATGCGGAGCAGAAGCGAACTTGATTACAGTTTAAGAGTGGCAGTAGTCGTCGTCGTCGTCGCCGTCGATCTCATTAAATTAAGTCGCGCTCGCGGGGCATGCCGGCATTGCCGGGGCTGCAGCGCAAAGCCTTATTCGACACGAATTGCGACACGGAGCTAGATATCGAGGAGGGAATCTTCGAGGCTTTGCAGGATGAGAGGAATAAAAGAGAGAAGCGGCGACTTTTCTGGGACGAAGCCGGCGGAGGCGGCTGCGATATCGAGGCTTTTTTCAAGGGGAGAATTCGGTCCGCGTGTTTTAGATGTTATCGGGTGTATAATTCAAAGGGAATATCAAACGAGATACGATCAATCGAACGACGAGAAAATCTACTTAAAATGTAAATACGTTGTCGATTAATTATCGCCGTCGATCGTTATAACGTCGATAATAATCAGGGTAATGAAAGTTGTTTCGTGCGTACTTAATGAAATCTCAATCGAGAATGTTCACGGACCATATTCCCGATGCTCATAGACCTTAATTAATTAGCTGACTTTCGCAATCACAAACGTCGATTTCCCTTTACCGAAAAAAAAAACTCTCGGCGAACGAGCGAGTATATTGATGCAAGTATATTATAAGTGACACGCGATATGAGGAGAAAATCAAAGTGGCAATGACAGTTGGGCCGATACCGTTCTATTAATTATGCGTCTTCGTAACCCAGTTTCCAGCAGAATTACAAGAGATTCGACAAATCGACTGGAGCAATTTCAGTCGGCAATGAATCAGTTGTAGTGGCGTAGCAAACATCTGACTATTGTCTAATTTAGGAACTAAGCTTCTGATTGACTTTATTGAAATTCGAATTATATAACGCGTTTCGGTTAAAGCTTACCTGCTTGTAGAGTAAAGTACTTGTTTGATTATAAAATTGTGTTAATTAATATTGGTTAGTTAGTAACTTCCATTCAATCATTTGTTTCAATTAAAAGTGACTTCTGTAAAAACAGTATAAATTTTGTAAAACTATAATATTTAACCTTGACATATTTGTTAATATAATTGTCAATCGGATTGCTTTCATCTCGAAAGCGCAAAACATTAAAAAGATTTGGGAAATCTTTTTTCCGAGCAATCAAAAGTTCTTTCATCAGAAGAGCCTAAAGAACGAGGTTGAAAGGGCGGCCTGGGGGGGGGAGGATTCAGTCGCAGGAAAGAAAAAACGGAAGAAATTGCGGAAAAAATAATCGTCTTCCGACTTCTCTCATAAAGACCTCACCGCATCGTCGTCCCGCGTCTCCGTAGTCGATTAGAAAACGCGGGGATATTAACGAAACCAATTTCGCCAGCAATTTCAGCCGCGTTTTTCCGCCTTTTTTTTCCTCTTTAATGTTTACGTCGCGACGCTTAACGACAGTCCGCTTGTAAGGCAAAGGCTCTTTATTCGGGGGAAGGAGGGGCTGCAATTATAAGGCGCTTATGTGCGATAATGACCGCCTCGCGCGACTCTCTGAGAGAGAGAAAGAGAGGGAGAGAGCAAAAGCACTCGGTGCTATTTCAGGGAGGGTTCATTGTCGGTGGAGCATGACGTGACCTACCTACGTATACACATCTGTAACGTCGCGTGAGCTCGATATATATCCAGTCGGAAAGTTGCTTCTCTCCCGCTGCCGTTGCCGCTGACGCACATTCATCCCCGGAAAATGACCCGCCTCGCGCCCGAGAAAAGCTCGCGCCGTCCCCCCCGAGTTTTCTCTCCCTCGTGATGTCTTGCTTTCGGTCGATAAGACGCTCTCGAATGTAGACGTGAGAAACTCGAGCGTGGCTTATCTTTCTGTATGATTCGATATACATTTTTTGGGAACTGTTCAACGTTAATTTTGAAATTGCAAGTTTCTAGATAGCGTTTCAATGAAGCCTGAGAATAATAGTATTTTGAGGCAGTATTTACTCTTGCAATTGCATCAATTGCAGCTAAACGTACTTAAATTATCGGGCCAACGAAGGATACCTCGCAAGCGTTTGAGGTACCATTCATTAATGCAAAATATGATTCGCTTATAACAATCGCTCATCATTGTCAATTTTGCCGTCGTAAATCTTTCGCATGCTTTGCTCAAAATTAAGCGCTTAAGCAATCGTATTACGGATCGGCGACTCGCCCCATTATCGCGATTCGACCGACTCGAAAACACAGTGCACACACAAACTTCGCTCGTCCTCTCTCGCGGGAGAGCTAATTTCTTAAATGGTCGTAAATTACGGGCGCCGATAAAAATATCAGCTCTCCGCTGCCTCCGCAGAATCATAAACCAGAAAATGAGGCCTTTTTCGGCCGCGGAGGAATACAAAGCAGGCGATTAGTTCTGCGATTGTCTCCCGGTGACAGGAGGAGGAAGGAGGCAAGGCGCGCGGAGCATTGAAATATTGTTTAATAACCGTCGATTCAAAGGTGATTTACATGACAATCGGCGACAATCGCAAGAGTCTGCGCGCACCTTTCCTCTTTTTTTTTCGCTGCCGCGCGAGACTGCGACACCCGGGGATTAATTTGCGAGACGCGGCCTCCGTCTGCCTCTCGCTCTTTTTTCTCTCGCTTCCTCCTTTGAATGGGAACGGAAAAAACACACAGTCGACGTTGTATGTGGCGGACGATGCACGCCGGTTTCTTAATTTTCTCCTCGAGCGACTCGACTACTGACAGGTTCCTCTGATGACCGGAATAATAAAGCCGGGGAAATGTGATTTGTAGACGAGATAAAAGTATTGCCGCGCCGGAAAGTGAGCAGCGAATGAAAGGCTCAAGATCGCGAGGCGGCTATCAATCTGGGTAATTAACGCTATAAATTGTTCGCTTTTGACGGGCGCACATCGCGCGTTTAAATGCGAGTCGGCTAATTATAAAATATATGCATTTCTCTTCGGAGTTGTCATCCGAGATGGCTGACGTATGTTGGAGGGAATTTTTTAATACGGCTTCGCGAAGCTACTTGTGTCTGATTTATTCGCTTTTATGCACTTTAATTGAAAAGGCATTTTTGATATTTTTAAATTGGAAAAGATGAATTAGAAATAATAGATTTCCATTTATTGCACAATGCTCACTTAAGAATTGAAATATTGATTGAGGCAATCAATCATTACGAGCATATAAATTCATAATTATATTTCCATACGTTTGTCATATGCACTTATCAATTAAATCAATTGATCGAGCAATCGATTAGTTTGCCTCGTTTTTTTTTTTTTTTCATATTGTAATCATAAATTGTTCGCTTTCCATTTGATGTATTTGTTTCTTTATTCATCCATGCCGAGCGTTTATCGAATTTTTTCCCAAACGTTTCTATTATAAACTTCCAATAGAACGTCAAGCTCCGCGCCGTAAAAGAAAAAAAGATCGAATCGCGAAGCGAGAATCGGACGAAATACTTTATCAGCCGCGGGGCAGTAAATTTAAAAAGGCAATCGGAACATTAGAATATATCCAGTCGCATTATCGCGCACCGCGCGAATCCCGGCGAGAAAAGTGGAGAATTTACGATCCGAGAGTCGCGCCGCTCCGATCCGCCAGGTAAATCCGGCATTGTAAGTCCCAGACCCATTTGAAAAGCCGGACGCCGCAATAAATAGCCGATCGGAGAGCAAAACGTGCAAAATCTCATCGGCCGAGTTCCTATATCTCGCGGCGATGCACACACACACACACACACACACACCTCCGCAAGAGGCAGAGAGACACGGGTCCGTTAGCGAGAGAGCGTCTCTCGCGTGGGCTGCGCGCGCAGCCTCCTCCTTTCTTTGGCCCCCGGTCATATGTGCGCGCGGCGCGGAAACGCAAAAATCTCTCGCCGAGCGAGGAAGGAACTGGCCTGTGCATTAGCCGGGCAAGGAATGTGTGGGCTACGGGTATAACTAAATGGAAATTTTGCAGTCCGCGAGGCGGCGGTGCTGCTTGTAGTTCCTTTGCCGAGAGCCAGTTTGTCTAGAGTTTCTCTTGATGGATTTTGCGCGCTTTTTTCTACGAGATTCTGGAGTTTTAGTTAGAGGCGCTCGTGTATTTTTGACGATGGGAAAGTGTTGACTTTGGGCGCTGGGATAAATTAGAACTGGAAATAATTTTGAAGCAATTTGTTTGCTTTCTTTAGAGGGCGCGTTTCCTGCGCGAGTATTTCCTATTTTATTTTTCCGATCGAGAAACTGTTTAAGAATTTGCTTTTCACTGCAGGAGAGACGTCGCGTTTCCTTTTCTGTATATTTATTTAGTGCCTTGCTTAAAATTGCAATTACGTTTTCCTTTGAAACGTCGCTGATGAAGTCTTAATGTGATTTCAACTTTATTCGAGAACATCCACTCGTGACGTAACGTTAAAATATGGTGCACATTACGTGAGAGTGCCTTCGGTTATATATATTATATTTCAGGATCGGGTTAGCAAAAATCATAATTGAAGCTATTTTGTATCTTGGACTTTTGTAAATGAGTAAATGGTGGAATTAAAGCAAATACGCCGCGGTGCGGAGGAGATTATTGCTCGCGCATCGAATAAAAAGATATAGATGGCGAAGAGTATTTTAATGTTGCAGCTCGATCATTTGGTTTCTGGTAACGATGAAGTCTTAACACACAAAACCGGAAAGAAGTTATTATGAATATAAAAGCTTTCCAGCTTTTATAATTAAATTAGCGCATTTAAGATACAAAGAGGAATTTCTTGAAATGTTAAGATAACGTCGAGTATTAAAAAGCTCTCCATTTAGTTGCGTAATTAAATATATCTCGGTAATTAAATTACTTTTACTATTTTTATAAAAAAAAAAAAACGAAATTTTATGAAAGCAAATAAATATTTGCGCGAAACTGAAAAGTGAAAGTACCCGCAGAGTACGCAAAAATAAACTGTCTTCTAAAAATAACTTAAAAAATGCTTCGACTATCGAAAATCTTTAAAAAACACAACCGCCGCCAGTAATATTCTTCTCGAGCACAGTTTTCCTATAAACAGCGCTACAGTATTGACACAATTCGCATGCACATCTAAAACCGCCGCCGCGCTCAGCGGCGGATCTACCGCGGGGGACAAGTTCGCGGCTGGAAATACTTTTTTTTCCAGCCCGTCGGGGGGTATATATATACACGTATACGTCACGGCTCGGAAGAAGAGCCACATAATTGCTGAAAATCGATGAGAGAAAGCGGCGGCCCCTCGCCGCTGCCGGCAGCAGTCGGCACATTCGCGACACGGAGCGGCGCGAAAGAGCGAGGGAGCGGGGGAGAGAGCAGCCCTGGTTAATGCGCCGTGCAGCTCTTATTTTACCTGAATTCACTCCGCGGGCAAGTTAACCCATTAAGCGCCATTCATCGCCTACACGTGACATTAATTTCGCCTTTGTTTTTTAGCGCCGACGTCGAATGCCGCGAATTGATTAAGGAAAAGGGGGTTACATTTGCAGAAGTTTCGCAAGCGGGAGAATCGGTGTGAAGAGGCGGATTGGGGTGATAAATTTCGGGCGTTTCGCAAATGTACATCCGTTAGTGAAACAATAGAATATATAAAATTGCAACTGTCGTACGCGTTCAAATAAAATAATAAAACAATAAAGGAAAATAGCAAATAATAAATTTCACTCGTTTCAAATGAAAAAACAAATAAATAAATTCCCAAGTAACAAAAAACTATTCGCGGCTAAAATAAATGTTGAACGATCCAATAGCTTAATAATGTATACCCCCCACCTTCCGCTTCTAGATATATACTATACTATTCGCGTCCGGCGGCTCACCGCCAGCCGACATATCCAAGAGGGTGACTCGCCTCTTGCGCTCGCCCTTGTTGCCCTTCGTTTAATCAATTATTTACCGGCCTCGCCGCGGAGCGAATGCTCCTTATACGCGAAACGTAACGTACGCGCGGAATTCGCCGCCCCGCTTTTGCGCACATTCTCAGCCGCCCGCCGAGGAAACTCAAGCAGATACGCATCTCCGATGATTTACGGGCATCGGCCGAGCGACGACCTTCCTCCTGCTTCGCTCGAGTATCAGTTTGTGCCCGTTTTTTCTTTTTTTTTTTTTGCATCGCCGAGTCAATAGCTGTAAAGCATGAAAGATTTTACGAGAAAAAATTTCGCGCCGCGCGGCGCGCAATTTATCGCGCGGACTCGGGATGATGCATTGTATTGCATTGTGTCGGTTGGCAGCAGTGTTTTCGGGGTTTTGCCGGACCGTTTTATTCGCTCGGCCCGGGAGTGTGTTTAAAATAAAGTATATCGCTTCCGCGCCGTGAAATATTAAGATGTTGGTGAAATATCGTGTATTGTAAATTTGGGAGGGGAAGGAAGCTTTTTTTTTTTGTTAGTTTGCTGTATGGTTTCGGTTTGTTCGGTGTGAATAATTTTTTCCTACCCAGGAAGAGAAGCATTTAAAATTCAAATGTCCCTCTAACATTAATAAGCCTGCGCGACGGAGTTTAGTTCGTTTATTCGTGCTTTTTTTTTTTTTTTTTTTAAAGCGAAGTATTTATATTTTTACTTTTTTACTGTTATGCTGCACCGTACGAATTGTAAAATGCGTTTCGCGAGAATATTTTCGAGAGTGTAATTATAAATTAGCGCTATATTTATACTTCGAGGAATATAGTAATGAATATAAAATACGAGGAAATAATAGCGTACGAAAATTCATCAAATTAAAATGCAAAAGTTTCTTCACAAAGCATATTTTAGCGATAGTTCCACTTAAACTCGCAACAGGAAATTACCTTCACAAGAGAAATTACGCAGATCGGTATCTTTATGAAGTTGGCTTATAAGTATTTCCAAGCATCCAGCACTCCCGAGAGCGGAGTCGCACTGAAAAGGAGCAGCGATGTAAGACAAGCTCATTTAAATTCTTTCGCCTTTTATTTCTCCTCCTCCGTTGTCAATTATTCGGGGAAGCCTCATTGAGACGTTAGGATCCTCTCTCTCTCTCTCTCTCTCCCGGCAACAAATTCGAAAATCTGCGGGAAAGTCATTCTCGGCGGGAGAGATTCAGCTCTCGTCCTGCAGCTAATTTACACTCAAAGCGTCCTCCCTTTAAAGGCTAATGAAACAATCCATCAGCCCTGGAAATCCGCCCGAGACGTTCCTCTCCGTCCCTCCCCCCCACCCCTCGCCCAACTTTGACTGCCGGGATCCTTTCGTAATTATAAGAGAGACCCTCCCGGCTGCTCTCCTCCGTCTCTCTCGCGACTTCGCTCTCGGGATTTTCGCGGGCCCCGTTTCGAGGACGACGATATTCTCTCTCTCGTGCGCGAAACCGAGAGCTGCAACGCCTCCGGAATCGAGGAAAGGAGGTAACGTTAAGATGCGCCGAGCCCCGTTGCCGCCGCCATCGTCCCGCGCTTGTCGTCGAAGAATAGCTGCCGGATTATACGGCCGACCGGCAATTCTCGAGGAGGCCCGGCCGAGGACTAATTGCTTTAATGGGTTAATTCTACGGGGTTACGATTGCGAATCTCGAATATAACTCTGTTTTGAACGAGTCCCGCTGTGGATCCGCGCGGAGATTGCGCATCTGTTGCTCGGGAGAGCCGACAACGTTCCACCTGTACTGCGTGTGTCTCTCAATTATGCTATCTCGAGTGCGACTGACTTTTTGCTCGACTTTGCTAGTAGTCGATGACTGTCTGCGACGCAGGTATTTCGTTGGGTGGGACAACTCGCCGAGTGGGTTATGATTAGATAATCCAGGTGGAGCTTTTTCGAAAAACTCGTTTCGTTGGTATAATGTTTTCGATATACTTCGGCTGATGTCAAGTTTTATAGCATATAGGTAGAAAAAGACAAAAAAATTGTTGTCTTTTAACTAATAAATACGTTCACTTATTACTTTAGTTTCAATAAACGTTGATCTATTAAGTAATTTCGTATTTCAATAACAAGAAATGCGAACCATTATGCAATTAATTTTGACAACTTTACTGGTGTTTTTTATGATATAAAGTTTTAATCTTCCGAACCGAACAACATATTTTTCGACGAAACCCTCGAAAACAATAAATCCCCAGGCACGCCCGATCGAACATCGTTCATTTAATATCCCGAGCATCAAGACCGAGAGAAACAAATGGCTTCCTCGGGGCGTACATCGCGATCGCATTAAAACAATCACGATCCGTGAAGACGTCAGTCCAGAAAAGCGGGAAGCCCGTCCGGATCGACAAATCGCAGAGGAGCCCAAGACGAGAGAGAGAGAGAGACCGATAGCCTCGTCTCCCGGCCGAGAGAGGGGAAGCAGCGGAGAGAGCCGGATTCGCCCGGCATTGTCTCATCTCCCGGCTGCGAGCCATTGTTTAGGTGTCCGCGAGAGCGAGGAAACGACTTATCGAGTGGGAGCTGCCGGAGCGTCTCTCTCTCTACCCCCTCGACGCGGACCGATATATCCCCTGTGGACGCCGAGTCCGAGATGCCTCGGGAGGAGGAGCGAATCTGCTTACGCTTAGTTTCCGGCTCTTATTGTCAGTGTTGGAGAGGCTCCTGTCTCGGACGGGGATGAGGCTAAGTGATGGATTTTTGGATCTCGTGCCGAGTGGTCGTTCTTCGATCATCCTTCGTTAGGGCGGCATCTTTCGTTTAAGCCGTAATGGAGGAGCTGCGGAACTTTGGGGTGTAGCGTTTTTGTTCAGTAATAGACTTGTGTTTCGAAATCATAATTATAAAAGCAATCGATGTCTAAAATCTTATACGTATTCTGATCTTTTAAATGAGAGAATTTAAACTAATAATCAGTAATTTGTCGTTGAAGGAACATACATACATAATTTATTTTTATCCTTCGGATTTGAATACTTTTACTGAAAAGAAAAATCAATATTGACAATCGCAGTGTGAAGCTTTAATTAGCTCTCACCTCAGCAAAAAAGAGCAGTCGATAACTCAATAACGGCCGCAAGCAGCGTAACATCTTGTCTCGACCACTAAATAACATCTAATAAAGCTCCTAACATCATTGAATAAACGTGCCGTTGAATAAACATACAAACGCCATCGGAAGCCGGCCGCGGACCGCAAAATCAATATCGGCAGTGCCAAAACTCGACCGCAAGCTGCTTTTCTCCCGAAAACGGCTCGTCTCCCCGCTCGTCGAGCTTAATGAGCGAGGAAAACTTTTCGGACTCGCTCGCTATTAATTTCCAAAGGGAAATTTCGCGGCGACAAGACGACGAGCACACACACGCACACACACACACATAAGCCCCGCAGGAACTTCCGGCGGATCGAGCTAAAGTGCCGCCGCCGCGGAAATTCCGCGCGGCCGTCGAAAGTTTTCCGCGCGAGGATCGCATGACTGACGCGCGCGCGACGTCGACAACTGGCCGCCGCTGTCGGCGAGGAGCGCCGGGGTATAATCGGATATAAGCCCCGGATTGATTTTCACCGGCCGTCCGAGCTGGTTCTCGGCACCCCCGGAACACGTTTGGGCTTTGAATGAATTTGGACGCGGGATTTGCGCGCGGATATCGGCTGATTCCGTGAAAAGTTATTTCGGGGACTCTTTTTTTTCCATTTGGGACAAATCGAGGCCGAGTAATTAAAAGGTAATGAAAGCGGCGAGGCCGAAGGCGGGTATTTTTTTTTTTTTTTTTTCGCTTTGTTTTGATGTCGGAAAAATTTTAGATTTATTTTCGGGCTTTTTTTTTATTGTTCTTTATGAAGAAAGCTTTTTTTTCATTTTGTTTATTAAAATTCACGGCGACAGGTCTGGTCGTCAAATGAAACTAATGAACACTAATATGCTGACAATAATTTTTATTATTTGAAACTTCCAACGTTTGGATTTTAATTTTAATTTAAAAAAGCTAAAGTAAAATAAGGCTAAATTCTTAACAGAGCCAGTCAAAAAACGCGACACCATTGTTTGTCGCTAATTATTTTATTAAACTATGACTATAAAATTTTTAACATCCTCTCTCGTTGGTACCAACAGTCGCCCCTACTCTTGCAAGCTTCTTCGTGAACCGCTGATTACCTACATTGAAAAAAAAAAACGAGATAGTGCAGGCGCGACGCGAATCGGCTAAAAATCCAAGCTCGACCCAAGAAGCCACTCAGCCCCTCTCCGAAAATCTCCCTCTATACGGTCGCAAGCACCGAGGCCTGCGAAAATCGTGCGGCGAATAATTCTCCGCAGCTCGCGACCGAAGGCTTCAATTAATCGCGAGGCACACCGGCAATTAGAGAAGGCGCGCGTAACGCCGCCACGGTCTACAGTCGTCCTCCCCGACGGGAGAGAGAGAGAGCAGCCGTTGCGAGCGCTGCGGGCTGCACGTCCTTGGCAGTGCGCCACGACGGCTGCTCCTCGATATTGCCGACGGTCGCGCGCCGCGCGCTACGTGTCATTATCGCGGCGGTGGCCCGAAGGCTCTCTCGCCTCTCCTCTTTACGGCCGCGAGCGCGGACTAATAAAAGTGGCGCGCGCGACCGCGGAGGGAGAGGAAGATGCCGGTTTTTCGGCTGGAAAAATGCGCGTGGGAGATGTTCGAGGGTGCACATCGGGGGAATTGGAGAAATTATCGCTTGGCGAACGGTGTGGTAACGGTTTTTGCTGCGGTGAATTTTATTTCTTCCGGCGAGGATGCAGGTGCTTCATATATACTGCTGCGTACACGAGGGAATGAAATTCAAATTTTAGAAATTCGCCTTCGTGCGCTTCGTTTTGTAGATAAGAGTATCGCGCGGTGAATAATTATCGGTAATTCTTTGCTCGCAGATGGCGTAATATATCATCCTGCTCCTTGTTATACCGTTAGGATTCTCGGATAAAAATCTTGACAAGCTCGCGGCTTGTTTTTGGGAATTTTTAAAACTGATTAGAAACCACTTTGTCGGATGTTGATACTTAAAAAGCGTATTTACAAGCGAAACTCGTATTCGCTGCAATGTTAAAAGTTAGAATTTTTGTTTAATGCAACTGTTGGGGTACAAGTAACAATTTATTAAAGCCTGCATTAACCCTTTTCCGGGCTCATAAAACATTCTCGGGCGGTAATAAATTCATATTTTCCAAAATCTTAGCCCGCACAATTCAGCCGAACGAGAAGAGCCCTCTTATACCCCGTCATTCAATGCTTGTTTTACGATAATGAAATTCCCCCCGGGTTCTCAAGAATGTTTAATTAACGAAATTATCGCGTATTGAGCTAAATTAATTCGCAAATAACTCAGGAATCGTCACTCCCCGCCCCCCTCCGGCGTCCTCTCGCCAATTAATTCAGATTTTCTTCCGTCTCCGGCATCGCTCTTGGCTCGGAGAGGGGAGGAGGGTAAGAAGGCGGCTGCATTCCGGAACCTCTCTCCTCTTTCGGGTGTCTCGCGTGCTCTTTGCACCCGGCGTACCTCGCTGCATATATATATATATATATTTAAGGTTTAATTCCTAGCGGCGCCGCGGTGTGCAGGCAACACCGGTATTCGCGCGTTTCATCGTAAAGCTTTCCCGCGCCTCTCTCTCTCGGCGCTGCGATATCGGGAAGAGCGAATTCCCGACGTTCTTCCCTCCGAGGAGGAAGGAATTTCTCAAATGAATCCAATTCCCTATCGGTCGCTTACTCCGAGGTGGATGCTGCTGGTATTTTTGTATCTCTGCCTCTCGTTCGATACGTTGCCTACTTCGAGGGGGAACCGAAACGAAGACGGAACAGGTGCGTGTGGGACTGGAGAGAAAAGAGCTGGTATTAGAAAATGGGGGCAATGAATGAACTCGAGTGCGGAGAGTTTAGGAAGAAGTGAGATAAGACGCTCGAGAGGGAAGGAATGAAGTACTAAGAGTTGAAATTAATTTAGATCGTTTTAGCGAATAGCTTTACAGCTGGAGGAAGGTCGTAAAAGAATTAAGAGTAACTGGAATTAATTACGGGGAACGAATTACATTGAAAAAGTGCACCGGGTCGGTTGTTAGTAACAAGAATAACTCAATTTTTGTTGTTTACGAAAACTTAAATTTTCTAATTTTTAAAAAAAAGGCTCATTCTTTGCAAAGAGTAAATTTGTAAAATAGTTTAATCATTTACAAAACTAAATGAACGCGATTGAAAAATAAAAAGAAACAGCATCGCTCTTCCTCCCGAAAATAAAATTAACTCAAAGTGACTCAAAGTTTATTTAAGAAAAACGAGAAAAAAAAAGAAACTTGTTGACGTGTACATCAGCGACTGCGCAATAGTCTCAATGGCCCCCGGTAAACTTCGTTTAGCCAAAAGAGGACTCCGCGGAAGAAGGCGGGGGGGAAGGCGACCCCCGGCAAGCGCTAAAGTGAAAGAATAAAGGTAAAAGGAAAAGTTTCACGTTCGCCTGGCTCAGGACTTTTTTCGCTCTCTCCCTTTATATAACACGCTCTTCTTCTGCTCGTCGTCGGAATCATTGTAGTCGATCGACGCGCGCCGCCCTGAGTACTGCGAGAGCGAGGAAACTCCTTTCCGCGCTCTTTACTCGCTCTCGCTGCTGCTGCTGCATTGCACTTCTCGAGAGAGAGAGAGAGAGAGAGGGGGAGAGTCGGGATCCTGGAGTTTTTTTTTTCTTTTTATCGAGTCGATTGTTCGCGACTTTCCACAATCGATACATATACACTCTATTTCCATTCCTTCGGCTATTATGCTGTTTTTAAATGGAGAACTAGGGTTGGGTTAGAATTTATCGGCGTTCCTTGGCTGAAGTAACTTTAACTTGTTGGTTAAATTAATTTACCTTTTAAACTAGTTTATATACAATAATTTGAACGGTAACTGCAGCTTTTGTCACCGCGGAAGCTTCGAGAAAAGTCTGAAATTTCATGCCGAAATACACGTAGAAAATGTCGAAATTCTGATATTGCGTTAGATTCAAAACTTTCCGATATCGTGGAAGAACAGCTGTTTCATCAAAATTGCGGGTCCTTATCGAATTTACAAAAAGAAAAAACCCAATACCTTGGCACACGTTACTCATCTCCCGGGGAATGGCCCTTTTTTTCTTTTTTCATCGAACTACAGTCTCGGCAATACACGTACTGGGCGTTGCGGAGGTGGCTACTTCTCGCCGGAGACTCGAGAAATCCCATCGTTCGGCGAGGGGGGGCCACCTCGCCGTAAAGGAGCGCTCCGCGATATATAAGATCGCGGCGGCCGATTGGCTCTCTTTCCTCTCCGCCGCGTCTGAGTAAGCGTTTATTGGATACGTGCTGCTTCGATTCTTTTTTTTTCTCTCTTTACCTTCCGCCGACCGACGGCGATTACATGGCTTAATGAGCCGAAATTGATATTGAATTTATCTTGCGGGTTGGGCGTTTTTTTGGAGAATTTTTAATGAGCGCAAAAATTTTAGAATTTTTGTTTGTTATACTGCTGTGTGAAACGTTGCGTTATTACGTTTCTTTTTGGAATAGCTTAGATGTGCATTTTTGTGGAAAAATAGGCTTTTTAAAATGTTGCTTTGAAAAAGTGAAACTCGCGTAAAATTAATAAAATTTTAAGAAAGAAAAATGTTTTAAATTACGTTCACTTAAAAAAATATGCATAATATAATTTTATGTTTAACACAAAAAAGCATGCATGGGTTTAATTTTAATGGTTACTATGTGTTCTCAGTAAGATAAAAAGCAATTCACAATAAAAAATATAAATACTTCAGTTTCATATCATATAATTTAATTTTCATTCATTTCCTTTTTAAAACCACCCATTGTTGGTAAGATCCTTCGATAAAAACGCCATTTAACAACAATGCCTCGTCGCGATACCATCAGCAATTCCGATCGAAAAAAGCGGCCGTATCCAGTTGCAGCGATTCAAAAAGTTATCGAATGAAGCCCTCCCTACAAAAAAAAGCGAAACGAGCAGCCGCGCTCCCGATCTGTGCGGCATCGACACCGCGGAGGCGCACCTGTGCAACTAAAATGCGTCCGAATGACAGAGCGCCGCGCGTCAAAGGTGTCGGAATTTTCCCAGCCGAGGGGGAGAGAGACCGGAAGGCGGCGGTGGCTGCAAAGTGGGTAGCTCTCTCTCTCCCGGTATGGGTCAGAGGTCTACAAACTTTGGGGCGCGCGCGATATGCCTCTGTGCTATAGGATGGGAAAAGGGCAACTCGGCCGAAACAGATGCCTCGCGTCCGGGAGGCGGACGCGAAAATCGATATATCGACGGGAAAGCGAACGTATAAATAGAGGAGATAAAGAGCGACCTGATCGTGTGTCGCGTGGCGTCGCCGCGCGCGAGATTGCCGGAGAAAGAGAGGAGGAGGAGGAGGAGGAGGAGGAGGGCGACGCGCTACACGCAGCCACTTTTCCGACACGATAAACGAGTTTGTCTCGCAAATTCGTTAATCGAGATTGCTTCAGGTCGCGAGAGAGAGAGAGAGAGAGAGCGACCCGCCCCGAGGATGCATTGCTCTCCGGGAAATTAGGTTTGCTCTGTTACGTTGCCCGGCGCTGATGCTGCCGCTGTTTCCCCGAGTTTGCACGGGAAAATTATTTTGAAAGCCCGACCGTTGAGGGGAAAGTGGGTTATCGGGTTATCGGCTCGTTTTTTTTTAAATTTCGAACTCGCGATTTGTGCGGATTCGTTGCCGCGCGAAGTTTTCTGCTGCCAAGACGGCGATCCTGATTGTGTATTTATTGCTTGGTATCAGGTACACGGTGTTGCGACGGCTGATTCTGTATGACTTGGCAAAGGATTTCGTCTGCTCCTTGCAGTTTTACAGCTTTTGTGATTTGCGATTTTTGCAGATTTTATATTAGAAAAATTTATTTTCGAGAAAAAGTGTACTTTCTTAGACTTTTTGAGTTTTTAAAAATTTTCACGAAACGCATTACAGTATTGATAATAAATTACTTTTAAACTAAATAAGTATAATAAAACTTTTAAAAGAAGTATCTTACGTTTTTCGGTTTATGTTGAGCAAAAGAAAATAAACTAACAATTTTCCTCACATTACCAAATATCGATTTGAATTTTCTATATTGATGATTTAGTCGCTTTTAGATTAAAAAACAATTAAAATTTAATTGAACAATAATTGAATAGTTAATAGGAGTGTTGTCTCGAGAGAAGCAACAGGTAAGCTGACATGTAATACAAATCCAATATGGCATATCTCTTCAAACACGCTTCAAAATCACATTACATAATAAAATTTAATCCCATTTATACAAAGCTTACACGAAATTACAAGCAGCTTTATTGCATCCAGTATAACAAGCACCGAAAAATTCCGAACATAATTCAACCTTCATTACCGTCACATATTTCCACCTTCCACTGTCCAACGAAATTTCACACGTCATTTAAAAGCTTCCCCGAGCTTCTCCTCGATCAAGCCCGGCATAATCCCATTCGAGAAATCGAGGGGGGCAAATCGGCGAAGCGGACCAGAGAAGAATATCTCGATAAAATAAGGAGAAAGAGAAACCGGAGAGAGAGATCGGACAATGCTCCTGGAGGTCCGAATCTCGGACGGCTCTCGCGAGCTCCGAATCCTCGAGAGCTGATAGTAGTGGGATTTCGGGGCAGCATTATCGAGCCAGCCGGATAAGAGCAGCAGTTTCACGGAAATCCAAGAGTCCGGCCGAGCGATATATTGAAATTGGTCGAGAGGGATGAAGCGAGCCGCAAAGATACCATCTTGAAGTTCCTCGGCGCGGATAGTAGTATCCTTTCCAACCCCCCCTCAAGTGTACTCACGATTTCATTGTGAGTTTTTTTTTTCTTTTTTGGCCGGGCGATCATCGAACCGCCCGTTTTCGTCGATCGCCAGATTTCGAGTCTCTACTTTTGAGAAGAATTTGAGAAATTTTGAAGTACGGCGGAAAGAACTTTTTCAATTTCAAGTTCTGCCCTTATTGGATTTCAGCACGAGTCATTGTTTGGATTAAATGAAAACTCATGTTAATTTGCACAAAAAATTAGGAAGTATATTTGGTAAAACTTAACAGTACAAGTATATTACATTGTAATAATTAAAAGGATTTTTTAATTTGATCGAACACTTGGCAACGTATTAAACCCATCTAATTGTAAAATTACGTCACGTAGCCCTCGACATTTAATTAAAGACAACCTACTACCTTTTATTTGCAAAGCAATTACCCGAGGAGAACGATTGGCCTAATGCCCGAGCCGGCCTGCATTTTAATTATATTTACGCATAAACGCACTTATTCGATTAAATCATCTCCGTCGAGAGAGAGAGCCGGTCGAACAAAAAAAAAAAAAAAGGGAATAACGCTGTACACCGAACGAGAGAGGCGCAAGCGCCAATGACCGTCATAAATTTCGCGCCCCGCAATTAACTGCAAAGCGCGACTAGGTTGTAAATTATCGAAAAAACAACTTAACGGCACGTGTTCCCCCAAGAGCGAGAAAAAAGGCGCCCCGCGCAAATCAAACCGCTCTCGCTCTCCTCTCGCGCGTCGTGCAGTGTGCTCCTTTAATTACGCGGATAAATGCGTTCGACGCCCGCGAAATTTACGAGTAAGAGCTCCGAGCACGCGAGTCTAGCTTTCGAAAATACGTCTATATACGAGCGGCTGTACGTCGGCCGTGCAGATCTGATTTGCTTCGCTAAATCTCGGGGTGTCGAGGGAATTTTACACTTTGCCTTTAATTGAGGGAATTTTTTTAGTTTAATATAAAGCGGATAAGGCAGGGAGTTTGTTCGCTATTGTTATACCAGCTTGTAGCTAAAAAGTAGAATTATTTAATTAACTAAATACTCGGCCGTTGGTCTCTCGGATTAAAACGGGAATCCTCTTAAATTTATTACGTCTTTTTTTATAAAACTATTGAATAACTCCAAATATAACTAATAAAAATTAAATCTACTACAATTGCAACCTATATTATTCTTCTTTATCAATTAATCTCCAAACGCAAAGAGTGTTTTCGAGCAAGTTACTCCGAACCTTTGAATTTCTCCACATCCAAAATGACATTTCGTACCCAACCAATGTCCTCCAATCCAGCAATTCCCTGTGTACTTACACCGAGCACTTTAACACCGAGCCTCCCCCCAACGGCGAAAGAGTGCCACCGCCCCCCGTTCGCGTTCTCCACGGTAGGATGAAATATCGGCATTGTTGAACTTTCCGCGCGCTCGGCGGCGGTTCGCGGAATCGCGCGCCACGACTGCACAGCCGGGGCATTATTGGAGCCGCGCTGAAAAATGCACGTTTCGAGAGTCCCCCGTTCGCCGGGCTCTGATAGCAACTCTATTTACTCTTGTTTGTACAGGAATCGGACTGGCGGCAGCTCGGCTGGACTCGTGTTGATTCGCGAAATCGATTCGCGGGACGTATGATTTCATATTGGTTTTTCGCGATTAGCTTTGGGAGGGATATTGAATTTTTTGGGTGAAATGTTTTAAATGTTGAGGTTTTCAAGGGTTTGGACAGATTTATTTAAAGGCTCATTCGAATGTAACATTCTGCGCACCTAAAATAGAAAAGCATCTGGGTTAAAATTTTTGATGAATGTAGACTTTTATTAAATTAAATGATATACCCGATTTTATATTTTTTTAAATACCACCTGCCTTTCACAAATTTTTCGTTCTGCATTAAATGAGGCGATGAAAGATTACAGCTTAAAAATAATTCTCGTAATTCGCGTCCCCTTTTGTGTAATAAAATAAAAAGGTGACAGTTTATTCAGATAGGATTGTGGGTCAAATGACGATGGAAAATATAATAAAGGCTAAAAGTAAAGTTCGTAAGAGCAAATTGACGTTGAAAAAGCCGATAGTCGGTAAAAAGTTTAGTTTTAACCTGCGACCTGTTCGCAAATCATAAAAGCGACATGTGCATTATGCACTTCAAACGGATTTGGGCGCCATTCATTCGTTTCTTATTGTTTCGCCACTGTTACACGCAGCCCAGATGGCATCTATTCTGGGTCACAACGTCGAATATTGCGGTCATCATTTACTTGTGGATCGCTAAACTCTGCTAATTCTGCACAACTGGAAATTCATGGCCAATTAACGTCGCGATAGCAATTTACAATATGGAGTCGTAATTATGATTTCAGACATTTAATGGAATCAAAGTGCTTTTAAATCGGTCCAATATGCCGTTGAAGAAAGTTGCATTCATTGATGCATTATTTTGATTAGTGTTAAAAATAATAAAGTAAAGCCGAAACTATAATTTTAATGTCATTCTTGGGTATTGATTAGTTTGCAAAATTCCCATATCAATGCAAGTAAGGTCTGCGGGACAAGATTTGTGAATCTCTCAAGATTGTCAAGTTTGCAGAATTTCCAAACTACACTATAGGAGATGTCACTGGGGAAGTTTGTGCTAGTTACGGAGCTGTCTAGTAGGGTTAAAAGTAGTTTAGTGATAGTGATCTTCTCAAGCAAAAATCTTTATTACATTTCTAACGATTTTGGAACATATTTTCGAAAACTTTTACGTACATGTGCACGTGGATACATAAAGCAGAATGTAAAATTTGTTCAGAAAAATGACTTTATACTTTCTTTTTTGCACATTAACAAGTGCAGAAATTCGAATCTAATTTGAGCGGATAATTGGAATCATTCATTCTTTTCGTTCAGCCCTTACAGATAGTCTTGACTCATACTTGATTCGTCAGTTTTCTAGGAAACCCGGCTCGAAACCCGGCAAGTGCATACATAGGATCTTCCACTAGGAAAGATCCTAATGCTGAAGTAAATCTATTCCGTCATGTTAAAGCAATCTTCGTAAAAATAGTTCGGTCTACTACCGAACTTTCAAAAACTGACATTTTTCAATTCCTTCGACACAATCCATCAGCCCTGAAACCAGAACGGCCATCTGCAGTGACATCCGAAACGTCGGTTACTTCACCAGCCGTTCCCCGCTAATGAACCAATCTCCGTCCTCCGTCAGCCGGAGGTATAAGCCGAACTTGCAAATCATCGGGCGATCGGCATTCATCACCGAAAAGCACTCGACGTCGGGGCCTCAAGACAGTGCAGCTCCGCAGAATCGGCCATCAATATTCGCCCGAGTGCACACACGTATACACACACGTTCAAGGGGTGGGGGGCCGTTTTTCATTAAGAGGCCCGGGAGCGACGATAAATAAGCCGCCGAGCCGCGGCGGCGGCGGCGGCGGCGGCAGCTAGCGCCGAGACAAGTTAAACACTTAATTGCGACGTGCTGCAGCCCGCCGAGATTGAGGCCGCGCAGCCCGAGAAGGAGACCGGCGACGCGGGGAGAATTGGAAAAGTAATAGAGGCGCGAGCGTCGCGACGCTCCGTGTGCCAACCCCTTGTATACTGCCGAAACGCAATTATTCCGCTGCGGCTGCCTGTCTCCTCCGTCTGTGTGCGATGTGTGCAGTGCAGGGGAATCGGCGAGAAGTATTGCCAGTCGATATGGGAAAAAGGACGGGACGGAAATAACCGAAGTCGAAACCACTTGTGCGAGCGGCAAAAATTTTCGGACGCGGCTTATTGCCGGCTCTTACGCGGGAACTATACTGGAAAGAGGCGGCGACCGAGGAGAGCGGGTTGAAAATTTCATTACGACTTCTCGTAATAACGCGCCGATAAAAGATATTAAACGCTCGTACACGACGTATTCGGGCTCTTCTCTACGATTTTTTGACGGGATTTTAATTTGAGGCCGTTCGTTTTGTCGAGATGAAATAATAAAAGAGAGGAGCAATTTTATAACCGCGTAGAAAACAATTTAACTAACAAGGATATCGTGAGGGCCTCGGGGCACGAATTTTAATGAGGGCTCGGGAGGTTGTTTTCTGGTACCCAATAATAATAGAGGGATGTTACAGACCCCTCGGGTTCTTAAGATAACAAGTAGTATATAGTAGCGTTTCTACAGTATTTAATAAATGTCGATGTTCCTAATAATATGTGTATTACCGCGGTGCTCATAAGCGTCGTGCTTGATTTACTGAAATTTCCCTTTAAAACTTAAAAAGTATAACAAAATGTATATAATTTAGGTGAAAAGTTTTTTTATCTACGATGCGGATTAATTAAAGTCGCTTAACTGCACTTACCCATTTTATGTGGAAATTTTATTCGATAACTTATCTATCTTCCGTTACAATTAATACCTTCCGTTATTATTTGAAAATAAATAAAGCCGTGCAATTTTAGTAAATTAAAAAAAAAAACGCGAGTAAATTCAACCCTCTCCCAGATATCGCGCTTGTAAACCGAGAGCCAACGCGAGAAATTGATTTTTTTATTTTCACTGCCCGCGCGCGCAACTTATATTGCCCATTAAATTTTCATAATAACCGAGCGTCAACGATGCCTTAGACGCGCTCGGTAACTTGATAGACAGACGCCGGCGCGATAAAAATTTAATTACTCCTCATCGCGCGCGCGAGAGAGAGAGGCCGAATATTGAATCGGATTACACGGAGCAGGGGGGGGGGGGACATTGTCGCGGTGTGAATCAAACGTGGTGGGTCCGTGTAGTTAGCATACCCGGCCACGCAGAGGTCATGAGAAGAAAGTCGCTGCCGTAACCGGTAATTGGAGGCTATTAAAATCGGTTTTTCTCCCCGGCCGCCGTCGCGCGGCTTCTATTTACTTGTCCGAGATCGTTTCGTTCTATTAGGAGAATTAAGACTCTAAATATCGCCGCTAAGAAGCGAGGGGGAAAAGGTATGTGATGTGTTCGGATGAGGCACGAGGAAAAAATGTCGGAGCGTTCAAAGTGAAGTCGTTAGTCGGTCTGGAAATATTTAAAAAGTAGTACGCCAATATCGATCGATAATTATATTCTCACTAATATATCGACGGAATGCAGCAGGAGACTAATTAAATTGGCAATAAAATTCATTAAAAAGGGCAGGCAAGACCTTCCGAGCGGAAAATCGCATTGTAAATCAGCGCGCAATAAATCAGGAGAAAAAAACTGTCGCTGTTTATTACGACGACCAGCCTCTCGTCTACTTATCTCGTTATTCATTATCCTCAACCCGAGCGGCGCCCCACCTTTATTACCGCAAACATCTCTCCTACCTGCAGCGAGAGTCTTAGGACAATACGCGCAGCCCCGAAGGCGCTTGGGAACTTTTTTCCCTCCTCCTCTCTCTCTCTCTCTCTCTCGCAGCCATATCCCCTCATCTGCCTTATCTCCCGGAGCTTTATTCCTTCCTCCGACGAAGGCGACGGCTTTTTATCGCTCCTCTAACCTGTTTATCGTGTCCTTTCCAGCGCGATTACCGGCGCCCCCGCCGTCTTCGCGCGGTGGCTTTTGCGCCCTTGTTTGCGCAAACAGACTCGGCGACGACGACGACGACCTCTTCCGAGGAGCGAGGAGCCGCCGAGAGAGGCCTTGTATATGCGCGGCAGTTCACGCGAGAAATTAACTATTTACCGCGACGCAAAGGGGGAAGGAAGGGGATATTGTCTTGAGTGTCGGGACTTTCGACGTTGCCTTTGAGGAGCTCGGCGGAACTTGGGGAATCGATGAGTGGAGGAGCTGCTGTTTTAACCGGTGAAGCGAGTCATGATTGTTTAATCGATTGTTTTGCGACTTGTTTGCTGACTTTTTATACACTGCGCGTACGATAAAATTCGTATTTTATATTTTATTAAAAGTCTGTTTGTAATATAAAATCGAAACATATCTTGCGAGCAAAAGACGTTTTTAAAATACATCGAATTCAATAACTTTAGAAACCCCGAATAAAAGATTCAATTTTCCCTTTCCAGAAACCCTTTCACCTCCTAAACGGAAATGAAAGCCGAAAAATGCAGTGCATCTCGCTATTATTACCCCAGACAACAAACATTCCCATACACAAGGCGATCTCGGTCCTCTCTCTCCGCGGCATTCACAGGCGGCACGTTTCAAAATATCTGCTTACCTCTCTCTCTCTCTCAGACGTCGGCCGGGGAGGGAAAAGTGACACGCGGATCGAAAGGCGCGAGAGGAAAAACGGTAACGTGAGAATAAATAGAGGGCGCGAGAGAATGCGCGGCGCGCTGTTACACTCCGCCCTGCCGCATATCCGGAAGTTTCTGCATCGGCGCGCGTCGCGCGCCCGGCGACAGCTGCTACGGGCGAGATTGTCGCGAATATCGCCGATCACGATCTCCGATATTATCGACGCACACGACGAGCCTCTTTATGTCGCGGCGCGCCCCCTGCGTTCATGATGAGAATACCGGCTGCGCGACTGCTTTTTGCCGTGGCGCTTGGGTTTTTTTTCTTTTTTTTTTTTATTCACCGAACGTGGGAAGTTGGAATAGGCTTAGGCGATTTATCGGCAGATTGTATTCGACGTTTTGTTGGAGGGCGAAATGAGATGCCGAGGCGGACACGCGTGTTTTGGAATGAAATAAGTGATGATTAAAAGATTTTTGAAGTCTCGGGAACGGCAGTTTACAGGTGGAATGAGATTAAGTGTAATACTTTATTGAGGATGATATTTATTGTCCTGAAATCATTGAACTACAATTGAAATTCGAAACTGGGGAATTCTAGTTGGGAAGTTTTTGACGTCAAAGCGTATAGATTTGAACGAGTAGACTAGGAAAGTAGTATATTAAACTTGTACTGAAATTTATATAGAGCCAAGTTTTAAAGTCGAAAAATTTCGGTATTAAAGTATTTTATAGTTTATTGAATATCGTTTGCAATTTGAAGATCAGCGCAGTAAAAAATCAGATAAGTTTCAGAGTATAAAACAAAATTTTTATA